>CAJVPT010001073.1:0-23582 GCA_910592055.1 Acaulospora colombiana
TAGCTATATTTAAACTGCTGATTTTTATTTAACCTGGCTAGGTTTTAAAACTTGAAATCTGATCGGATACAAAATTTGAAATCCGTATTCGATTCATATACAAACAGATCAAAAAATTTAAAATCCGATCTGATTCGTTCGGATCAAATCCACAAATCATTTGAATTCGGATAAAAATTGAGATCCCTAATAACAATAGATAAAACCACTATGATAATAATAAACATACCTATTCATTAATGATCTCAAGGAGTGTACTGGTGACAATAGTCACTTCAGGAAGGACTGAAGCCACCTGTAAAGGAGGTGTATAAGGAACTTAAGATTGTTAATGAACTTATAAAGACATATATAATAAATTCAAGAAAAAGGCATGGATATTGTCAGAAGAAGCCATCACTAATGAAGAAAGAAGAAAAAAAGACAAAAATTGAACATAACCAAGGAAGAATGCTTGGATATTTATAATCGAGTGGGTGAAGACCCTAGGATTGAAAGAAATGTTTCTTTGAAAAGATGAAACTTTCTTTAAGAAGACAAACTCTCTTGGAGAAAGTATGATTTTATGAAAGAAAGACAAAAACTAAAAATATTGAAACCAGAAAAACTAACAGTAGAGGGTTGCTGATCCAACTGGGGGAGGTTGGAAAATAGTTTATGGAATTCTTGGGAGAAGGGTCTCTCAGAAGAATTGAACTTTCTCTGAGAAAGAAAATCTTCTTTAAAGAAATAAAATCTTCTCTAAGAAACATAATTTTGAAACTAAACTAACAAAATATTCAATTTTAAATCAAAACATTATGAATACTCAATTCAAATCTTTATTGATAAATAGCAGGAATATAGAAAATCCTAAAAGTATAAAAGGAAACTATGGCAAAACCTTCTTGGAGAAAGAGAAAATCTTAAAAAATCATAAAAAGAGATTTTAACTGAAAATTGTGAAAGAATTTATTAAGCAAACTAATGAAATACCATTAATGAAAATTGTAGAGAAGCAAGAGTACTTTAAAATAGAACAAGTAGGAACATTGTAGATATTACACAAACGAGAGGATCTTGAAGATCATCTAATTTACTATAAGAAAGTGAAGATAGGCTATAATACAAGTCGAAGAAATAAAATGAAAACAAAGATCTAACAACACAAAAAGATAGAAAAGGTAAGGAAAAATAATTCTATAAATTTTGAGAGAAATCTAATTATAGGATAAAGAAATACAAGAGAAGATCACATTTGAGAAAATCGATCACAGTAAAGGACTTGAGAAAAAATTTGAATAATTTAAGAATCAACCAATAGAATTGATTGAAACTTTACAGAAAGATTGAAACATACTAGTAAAACAATTTTACAAAAGGAAATTGAAATCTGACAGTTGAATAAAATTTTAGAGGAAGAAATGATTCTTTGAGATCTTTGAAGATCAAGGGATCTTGAAAAAGAAACTGAATCTTTTGAAAAGATTACTATAGAATCTAAAATTTAACACCATGAAAAGTTTGTAACACTTGTAAAGAAACTTTTCACCAGAGAAAATTAAATTTGAACCATGCACAAAGAAGTTATGCAAGAAAATAGATCGTGATGAACTTTCGATCAAATCTATAAAAAATGAAAATGTTAATTATTGAGAAAATTCCAAAGGAGAATTGAAGAACCAAGATGGTAAACCTTTAAAGATTCTTGAGAATTTAAGGATGATTGGATAAAATGTTACACAGATACCTAGAAGATGGGAAAAGATGAAATTTAAATCTTCACCAATCTCAGCAAAAGATGACGATCACAAAGAAAGTACGTCATGCAAAAGTTACACAAACATCTAATAATAAAAATAATCAAGTAATGGTATATTAAATGACTAATAAATAATGTGGCTGATGCCATGGGTTACACAGTGATACAAGATAAGAAAAGTATAAATAGAATCGAGGTGATGCAGATAAGAAAAACAGCTTATGGTATTATGAACTTTAACTAAGAAACAGGTTTAAGGAGTGAAGCATCAAGGAAGGTAGTGATGAACCAATAAGAAACTATGGATAAATCATGCGAAGAACATTTTTATATAAGAATCTGAGCTGGTAAGATGTATGAATATAAAAAATAATATGAAAATATCAAGAAATTTCTTAAAAATCTAAACAAAATAGTGACAACAATGAACAAAAGAAAAGTCACACCTTTCTCTCAACCATCAACCCATTTGATAACATTTTCATGTAACCTTGATGCATCTATCTTAGAATCTCAAGGCAAAGAAGGGGTCAAAAAAGCCAACGTCAGAAAAAATGGATCAAAAGATATACTTGTCCAAGAAAACAAGAAAGTTGAAAAGTGAGAGCTCGAATACAAAGAACAGCTCAAAGAAACAAGAGACCAACAAAAAACACATCAAGAATAGAGAGTGAGTGTACCTTTAATATATTCAATAACCTTTAGCACAATAATAATCATCATAAAGATATATTAAAGAAGAATAGTCTTCAAATCCTCAGAAAAATTTGTAGAGTAAAGGGAATTGATAATATACATGATATAATATCATTAGGCAAAGGGACAAGTCAAAGATACTTCTAAGAATAAGTTTATAATTTACAAACAAAATTATTTCAAAAATATCGCAAACTTTTGATAACAAGTTCTCTATATGCTCTTCGTAGAATTTTATTTCTTTAGAATTATTGAAATCTAATAGTATTACTTTAATAATTTTTAGACAAAAGAGAATAAAAAAAAGAATTACACTAGTAATAGGGTGAAAAAATTCATTTAATGTATTATAGACAGACATTTTTGAAAAATGATTTTGAGAAAGAAGAGACAAAAGAAGACAGACAAAAAGAAATATCATAGCATTTAAATTCTTAAAACTTATCTAAGATCTAGCATATATGTTTATAACTTTAGAACTTTATACATGTAATATGACAGAAATATAACATCTTAATAAATATTTGTACAAGAATATCTTTATTAAAGACCTAAATTGAGACCTTCGTGAATCAAAATATCCATAATTTGATTTTGTAATAAATGACATCGATCGGAAAGATAACGGATATCCTAGAAAGCTTGGGAATTGAGATTACGAAGAGACTCCAGATCGGATGAACAATAATATATATTAAAAGAATCTGAATAAATATTCGAAAATGTAGCAACAATCCAAATGAATTAATATTTGAGATAAAAACAAACCCATAGCTTGACAATATTCAATTGTGAGGTCGTTGACTCTAATAAGTGCCTCAAAGTTGACAGAAAACCTTGGGATGGTAGTAACCCGGTGATGATGTGGAGCATTATGAGAAATAGGAAAGCAATGATTACAACCCGGACAAACAATAATTGTTGGGTTGGAAACTAAAAGAACCAAAAAAGGTAAGAATTATCGAACAAATGAAATAAACTCAGAAGAAGAACGAACCAAAGAAAAATTGATTATCAAAAAGATCTTGAGGGTCAAGATCAGAAGAATTATTTGAAGTACTGTTGAAATTGTTGAATTGATTGTTGAACATGGTTGATAGTAAAAGAACCATGAGAAATGATGCAAATGTCTTTAAATAATGACATTAAAGTTTGAGGATGTATGAGATTGTTTACAAAAAAGGAATTTAACTAAAGAAGAAACAGAAATCAGTGAACAAAAAATCTTTTAACAGGATCAGCTCAAAATCAACGATCTCAAAAAATGACGCAGTAAAACATGTGACAATAAAATTTATTTTTAGAATTTTATTTAAATAATAAAATTATTACAAATAAATACATTAATAATTTTATTTTCTAACTCATATTGGCGACTTAAAAAATAAACATTTTGATCCAAAGAGAAATGAGGATCATAAAAGGAATAATGGTTGGTGATATGGCGGATCCTAGAAATAAGACCTGAAAAGAAATAAAAAAGGAAAAAGAACATTAAAGTACCTATCAAATGAAAGTATGAACAATAAAGAATTCAAGGATGAGACAACATCAGTAATAGTCAAGGGCACCTACTCAAAGCAGCTAGACACCTACGTAGCCAAAAAATGTAGGCAAGTAGTGTGAGCTAGACGTGATTATCAAAAGAAGAAATAAAGCAAAGAGGAATAATCATAATATCCTGACTACACCATAAACCTAAGGGGAACGCACGCACATAGGGATGTTAAACCTCTGGCAAGAAAAAGCAAAGAAAAAAGTGATAGATACCTTGCAACTAGTGATACCCTGAAATCAAACGATCAATATTGTCGACAGTGGAGAGATAAGGGAAGAAACTGGGAGAATGACAAAGGCAGTCATGAATATGAATCATACTTGGAAGATATTGATTTCATTGAGGACACGAGGGATTCAGAACTAGAATATGAGAAAATATAATATTATTGCATTGATGAAAATAAGAAAAGACATGATAGAAGAGTATACACCATCACGAAGACAATCAGGAAACAACTGAGACTGATAAAAACCAAAATTATTTTGACCACAAGGATTGTCAGAGAAACCAGAATGAGGAGAGCAATGATGGTTGGTCATACTTAATGAGAATGTGAAATCAATAAAAAGAGAAAGCACATTCTTAAATAGCAAGATTAAGGTTCAGAAAAGAAACTTTACAATTAACAAGACACGTAAACAAATGCAAGCAAAACACATCACAAAAACTTTATTATGATCAACAAAGATTAAAAATGGAAACTATGCTGATGAGACCACCCATCTAATTCAAAATACTCTAGTAGATCAATGTAACTATTCTGCAATATGAGGAATTCATGGAGGAATATATGGACATTCTGATTAAGGAAAGTGGAGCAATCATAATGATCAAAGTTATCGAGATCCCTATGAATATAATCGTACATCTCTAGAAAGAATAAAAGAAAAAAATAAAATTAGAGTACCTATCAGCAAGAAAAAGAGACATAGTATCAACACAATTAAGATTCACCCAAGAACATTGTTGAAAAAGGAGCCAAGTGAGTGTTTAGAATCTTAAGGAAGGATAAATTACATGTAAAAATGATCATGTTGAAAAATTTAAAGAAAAAGGATATAATCATAAGACAATCGTGTCATGAAAATCTTGAGGGAAATACTATATAGCTCAAAGTGATACTAGTCTCTTAAAAGAAAGAAAGAACAAATAAAGTTTAATAGGTACCTCGGGACTCATTAAAATAATAGTTCAAATTGATCACCAAGAAGATACTAGGGTTGTAGTGATGAAGATGCCTGCAAAGGATATCTTGAAGATCGAATATTTCACCCATGTATACACTATACCGGACACAAAACATATAGCAATAATGGGTAGAAATGTGACAAAGAAGGTTGTGCCCTCGGGTATGACAACTTCTATCATAATAATGATGGTCTCAAGACTCCAAGGAAATATTACTGTAATGATGATTATATGACATGATATAATAAAAAGAATAGGATATAATGAAATAAGAAACAAATATTATTGTAACAAATGATAGACTTAATAGACATTTATCAAAAACTTGTTCGAATAGTGGATAAAGAAGGAAAGAAAAGGAAGATTTTTAGAACTTAAATATTTTCAAGAGAAAAATGTAACCAATGATTAGGTTTGAAAAACATGGACAAATTTAGAAACAGATGCATAAAGATATAAATAGCTTTGTACTGATTTGAAAATAAATAATACGTGAGTTGAGGAGATCACAAAACACATAAGAAATTGACGTGACATGACTCTAATAATAAATTTATTGAAATACTTTGAAACGAATGAAATAATTATAATGAACTACATCAATTTATTCGATAACTAAGTATTGTCCTAGAATGAGAACGTGTCAAAGTACGATAATGACTAATTAATATTACAAAATTTTTCTCTAAGGAAAGTCTGAGATTAAATCCAAAAGAATAATGCAAAAGATAATCCCGAAGATAATGATAAAGGTGCATAGTACAATGACAATTTGAACAGTAGTGACCTTGAAAGTGGTTACTGATATGATGGAACATATAGTCACAGTAAGAACACTTGCTAACTGAGCGAGAAGAGGCCCAACCGTAATGACGAAGATGATGAGGAATAAGCATTATCTCCTGAAAAATAACCATAAAATTCATAAAATAATTTTTATCAACCATGATAAATGAAATTAGGAAACTTTATCAAAATAAAGAGAAAGAAAGGAAAAATATAAATTGAAAATCATAAGAAATAAATTTAAATACTTACAATGGAGGTCGATCAGATTAACTTTTCGAGATGTGCCAACAATAGACTATCAATATCAGAATAATTTGATAGGCAGGGGTCTCACAATCTGAAGAATCTATTGCACAATACGTGAAATAAATACTCAGAAAGTGATTGGCCAAGGTATTGCAGATGTCATAAAGAAAATAAGGACCATAAAAGAAGGCCTCAGTATCGATATCAGGAGTATTGCTAAAAAATTCATCCAAATTAGAAAATGTTTCAATATATTTAAAGCAAGTGATATTTGGATTGTTACTGAGAAGCATGAAACAAAAATAACAATGTTCAGTAGGAGAAGTGCGAGGATGTGTGCGAGATATTTTTAGAAAGAAAATTTTATTTTGAAAAATATACAAATATATACATATGATTTAACTAATTTGACTAAAAAATAACAATATATTTAAAATATAGTATAATAGTTAAATAAATTTATAATTATGAACAAGTCTATCGGAACCTAAAAAATGTAAAACTTCAAGAGCACTTTTTCATCTTACTATATCTTTTTCATATTGAGAAAGACACTCTTGATATACTTCAATAGGTTCATCTTCAAAGTTTTCCCATGAATCTTTAAGTTTCTTATCAGGTTTGGAAGGGGAATTGGTATTTTGTATAATTATTAATCAAGTATTTTCATGAATATCCCACTCTAAATATCAGGAAACCAATAGGTCAGGAAATTGCTGAATATTTTGGGCAACTAAAAGACACACATCGATAGCCTGGGGAGAATGACCCAAGATAGATGCAATTTCATTATGATACTTGTTACAAAACAAGTACATATAACAGAAGCCAGGAATTTGCGGCTCAGCAAAATTTATAATCATTTTTTAATATAATCAAAATTATCAATATTGCTTTGATCAAATGAAATACATTGGAAATCATCAAGAATTGAATACGAGAAATCAGTAGAAGTAGGATCCTGGAAGGCATTGGATCTTTTTGAAAAACCTAAGAATCTTTTAACAATAGACATTTTAATTAAGATTATGCAGATAAAGCCTACTTAGTGTCTTCACCCGAAGAATAATTAGATACTAAACAGGTAGTAATATAGAGATATTTTATTTAATAATATAAATGATAAAATAATATATTATGAAAAAATATAATCCTCCTTTCAATATATGATATCGAACAATTCCAGAAATGGATTTTCAAAAAATAAATCCTCACAAGAAGATGGTAAAGAATTTTCTACTTCATCAAAAAGATGAACAAAAAAGAAATCACCATCAGAACTGCTCAAGATCATAACATTCAATAGTTGATCCATAGTAATGTCAAAGTGGATTGATATGTACTTAACAAACTTGGAAATCTTAGGAAATTGACCTAAAGTATGAGCAGCTTGAGAGTGAAACTGCTTTTTTATATAAAGAAGATAAGAAAAATCTGGAATAAACGGATGAGCAATATGGTTCAATTGATATTTGTAATCAAGGCAGAACCAGTAAGGAATAAATAAATGAATAAAATAAAATATAAGAATAATTGAAAAAATAAAAATAAAGAAAATGATGGATGAAATAGCAAATATAATTAGTAATATTTTGAATGAATTCGCATAAGAAAGCCTACCCAATACCTTCACTCAAAGGAATAATTGAATATTGAATAGGCAATTAAGGATGATACTTTAACTGATAACAGTATCTTCATAGAACACTCTTAGAATATGAAAAAGTTCTAGGATAGAATAAAGATAAGTATAATGCCTAGAGCAATCACGAGACTGAAGAATTTTAATATAATGAACTACGCGAATGTCTCCATCTAAGTGATCCACAATAGATTCGAGACATAAAGGGATATTATAGTCCAAAAATTAAGTATGCAGAAAGACCATACGATAAAATCCTGAAAAATATTTAATAACCTCAAAAGAAGTAGGAAAAGGTAAAAGATCTGAAGTGACAACTGAATAGAATTCAGGTTTAACCATGCTAAGATAGGAGAAATCTCGAGCCTTTGAGAATGCATCGGTATAAGTAGTAGGGTCACGAAAAGGTGTACCATAATAGATACAATAACATGTAACAAGAAATGATGTTAGAATAAAAATAGCCAAAATAACAATAATATAGATTAGAAAAATAATAAACATTTTTGAATTAAATTTATGGGAATAAAGCCTACTTAATACCTTCACTCTTTATGAGATAATTAGGTATCAAGCAGGTATATTATACAAAGTAATACTCTTTATATAACTGATGAATATGAATAAGAAAGTAATAAGTTGAATAGACATTTCAAGAATGGTTATGGTGAGACTTATTTTGAACAATAAAAGAATGAAAGGCCTCAAAACTTTCACTAGTACTATCAGGATACGTAATAAAAGCAAAATGAATCTCACAGAAAATGTGAGAGTCCAGGAGTATAACTCGAGAAAAGAACAATAAATCGTATCCGGAAAAATAATTATAAACTCGAGAAGCAGAAAGATATGGTTCAAGGTCATAAGCAATCTTGGAATAATGTTTGAAAACAACCAAAGGAAGATATGAATATTCAAAAGTATTAGGGGAAATAGCATGGTCAAATACAGAATTTTTAAGAAAGGAATAATTAGACTAAATGAAATATGTGATAAAAAATGAAATAATCATGAATGAAAAAATACAATATGCATATACGAATAATGATATAATTTCAGGAGAAGCCATCAAAAAATTCTTATGAAAGAATTAATTTTCAATAATGAGATTTGAGAAAATTCAAGTATGAATTAGAAGGATAGACTTCTAATTAATAACAATTATCATTCAGTAAGGAATCAACTTGAATAGAAAAAAGGTTGTCAGGAATTGCAGGTATTTATAATATAAAGGTAAGAACACAAAAGGTATGACGTAAGATCACTTATGACAGTCACAAGGAAGGAATAGTGGCACCAACGAAAACATAAAAGAATATAACGAAATGATAAACCAATCGATAAACTCTAAAGAAGAATAAACAGAAATCTCAAAATGAAAAATTCAAGAATCAATTAAACGAATAGCATATGAAATTAACGAATCTTTATTTTGAAAAATTAATAATACAATTCTGCTTGGAAAAAGTTGCAGGGAACCACTAAATATCAAGGAATAAGGATGAGATAATATCTTTATTAGGTAAATTACTGTTGTTCAAATTATCAATAACAGAATTAGAAATTGGGTCTGAAACAATTTGCTAAGAATCTGAAGAAGAAGTAGGGGGGATAGTAGTATTCATTTGAAATGAAAAAATTTGCAATTGATAGAAAGAAAGAGAATTTCTAATCATTTGAAGTTGAACATTTATGTATTGATACTCATAAAAAAGTGCAGAAACAGTATCTAAAACATGAGTCTGAGATCTTTTTAGATTCTGAAGTTCTGTAATTATTATCGAAAACTTGATATGAAAATATACTTTTTCAGTAGTATCAGTATCAGGATTACTTGGATGAGAACGTTTAGGTAGAGGAGCCTGAGAAATAGCATTGTCAGGATCAGGAAATTCTTCTTCAGAAGAAAAAAGGTTGATAGTAGAACGTTTCTTTGAATTAGCCTTTGACAAAGGATCATTTTTTGAAATCCTTCGAGGAACTATAGGCTTTTTGGTAGCCTTAGATGTAGAAGGTTTTGAAGACAGCTTTGAAAGATCGTTGGTAGAAGAAGATATGATGAGAAATTTGGAAGAAATGAAAAGGCGACCACTTAGAACAATTTAAGCTTAATTATTGAGACTATAGTCATGAACACCAATAGAATTATATGAAAATGACAATAGAATTTACATAAACAGTAGATCATAAATAAATAGATTAGATAACAAAGACAAATAAATAAATACCAAAAGGGAAATAATTAGACATTTAATTAAGTCACACAAAGAACCATATGATCAGAGTAATTCCATTACATGAAAAGGAAAGATGGATAAATTATCAAACAAATTATTAATCGAAATATAAAAAAACGATGTGATGAAATGAATAAATGTAAAAATTATAGAATTTTATTAACATGTAAAAGGTGGATGATACTATTTCAAAAGAGAATACACGTAATAAAAATATTTAGCAAAAAATGAAATAATCAAATATATCATCAAGTATATGATGATATCCCCGAATATACAAAGAAACATTGAAACAAGAATAATTTATGTAAAGGACCAATTACATCTGAAGGACACATATGGCAATACAGAAGATATGATATAAAATTTGTTATACGAAAATGGGTAAACACTAATGAAAGAAATGTTTGGATTAGGTGAGTGGTGTTCGAAGAATTGTGAGGTGCATTGCCTGGACACGTTTAATCATTGTAACCATGAGATGAAGATAAGCAGGGAAATTGAATTACAGGACGACCGAAAATGTCAAACAAAGGAATTTCCAAAGGTAACTCAAAAGGAAGATTGGAATAATCTATTAATCAAGAAAGATTTTGAGTGACTAAATCAGAAAAAATAGATGCATCACCCAATGAACTATTAATCAATTACAATTATATCAGAAACTGGAAGACCCAAGACTACCTCTGAAGGTGCAGTCTAAATGATATTCAGATTATGTTCTGAAAAAATAGGTTCGAAAGGAGTAACATAATTAAGGGATGATGAAATAGTTATTGACAATTTCAAATCAGAAATATGATTTTCTAGTTGAACGATTGAGTCTTCATAAGATATTGCATGTTTAAATAATTGAGAAATAAGCCAATAGTTCAGACATGAATAATAATGACATAAATGAATATACTTCTAGTGGACCCTGCGAAGGTTCACACTAGTAGTATCTTGATTGAGGGAAACTCTAAATATACCTATAATGTCATTTAGAATATTGATATCACATTCAGGAGTATTTCTAGAATTATTGGAGTTATTAGCAATACGACTAGAATGACGAGGAGGCATCGTAAAGAAAGGAAGAGTTTAAATTTGAAATGATGATAAATGATACCAAATGATAATAAATTTATAAACAAAAGGTAAACAAATCAGACCAATAAAATTGAAGGATACACAAATATGTGACCCCTAAAAAATACATAAAAGAACTAAGATTTTAACTACTGAAAAGATCAAGATGAAAAATATATTCAAATAAAATAACAGAAAGGAGTTACCTTTCGATTGATGAATGGATCAAGACTATATCACGATAAATGAAGAGGAACCCTGGACACGACTCGATTATCCAGAAGGAAGTATAGAATATATCCAATTTGAAGAATTCATTGACCCTGAGAACTTTATCACAAATCCAAAAGAAAATAAAAGAGAAGAGGGAGAAATTACAAACACTAAACAAGAAAAGATTATAAGCGAAGGCTCAGGAAACAGGAATACTGAAAAGAAGTTGGAAAGCACTGAAAAACCTGTCCTGTGAAGAAATTATGGCCAAAATAGATATAATCAAAGAGGATGGGGAGGAAATGCCAATAGTAGAGGAGACAGTAAAAGAACAATACCAGAACAAACAGATTATAGAAGAAAGGAAAGGAAAAACTTTGACCTGGGTAGAAGTGGTCAACCAAAGAATAGATCAGATGACCATGCAACAGCCATTGCAGCAAAAATCGTCTCAGAAACAGTGAGCGCCATATAGGAGATCAATTCAAGATCAAGAACAAGGGATGCACAGGAACTTACAGCAACACTTCAGAGATTCAGGAACAATCTCATCGAGTTCCAAAGAAGGCAGTCCAGAAACAGAAGAAGATAAATATTATTTTAGTCATAGGGAAGGACATATATTAAAATACTGTAGGGGATACCAATGATAGAAACAGGAATTAAATAAACTTTCATATGAAGAAAGAAAATAGGAAATCGCTCAGGTAAAGAAATCCATGAACACAAAGTACATTCAGAAAACTAGGAGAAATCCGAAATGTGTCACTTGTAGGGAAGAATTAACAGGAAATGAAATTGGAATGTGTGATCCTTGTGAAAAAGTCAATATAGAAATAAAAGTGTACCAAAACAAATTATCTGATAACAAAAAATGGAAGGTAACTGTTTAAAGTGAATATTGTAATGTTGGAACGAAATACTGGGCTACAGGGTATAGGTCAGAAGACCACCATACACATACATTGTGCAGATAGTGTAACATGCCAGTAACAGGATGGAATACATTTATGGATGAATATACCTGTATTAAAGGACATAACTAGATGGTCATGGAACAAATTGTGGAATTATGACAAGCTAAAGATCAATATGAGTCAGAAGAAAATTGGAATCAAGAAATAAGACAATTAAAAGAATTAATTATTAAACAAGAAATGGAAGCACTGCCAGATCCACCAAGGATAATGGATATACCTGTGGAAAAGATCACTCAAGGGGAATATAAAGAAATTCGTGAAGTAACTAAAATCTTAACAAGAGAAACACTAGATATATTTAGATTATCACAGATTGACAAAGAAACATATAAAAAGGTCCGGTAAAATGAGGGAATTGTTGAAGAAACAATATGTCAAGAATTAAAAGAATTAAGAATATTTGAAGAAGATCAGGAAAATGGAGATGCTGTGAGAATTATAGTTCAAATGTCTGAAGAAAGTAAGAGTAAACTAGGAAACATTGATAAAAGTAAAGTAACGGAAACACCTAAGATCCCAGAACTAATCATTATATAACATAATATTGCAGCACAAACAGAAGAAGAATATCAGAAGACAAGACTCACCGAGCTAGAATACGAAAATATTGAAAGTCTATGTAAAAGAGTTTATAAATTAGAAATGATAGCAATGATTTAAGGAATGAGAATAGCAGAGGTAGACACAAATAATTTGATGCTAATCGATAAAAACAAGAGGACTATGGAATTTTTTAAAGAAAAAAAGAAAGAAAATGATTGAATATTTAAAATATTGACAAATTAATCGGGAGAGATCAAGGAAAAGGAAAAGGAGATTGAAAGGCTGAACGAGCAAAGCAGAAAACTTTACAAAATTATCGTAAAAATGACAAATAACAAAACCAAGGAATTTATCGAGAATTATGAAATCTTGAAAAGAAAAATTCCTGATTTTGAAAGAAACAATACACCAGAGCAAGGAAGTAGGAAATGAATAAAATTTGAACAAGAAATCAACAAAGAAAAATACAGAATATTTCAGAACTTGATTAGAAAATTGTTAACTACAGGAAGGGAATTATATTATATGATGACAGAAGTATTCAGATTGAGAGAAGAAATTAAATTACAAAATGATATAATCGTAGAACTCCAACAAAAAGTGATGGATACAGATATGAAATAATGGAGAATTCTGAAGAAACGGTGACTAAGGAAATAGTCATGGAAGGAACTGTGGAAATAAATAAAACTATATAATATATTGAACCAAATAATTAGTATAAATACTCCAACATTTATCTAACAGTTTAGGGAATGAACAATATAGGGATATTTTAACACAATCTGTATAACTTATTTGAAATATATTAATAAAGAATTTTATTTTAACTACATATTGTTATGAAAAATAAATAGTAATAGTAAGAGGATATAGAGTTGACGAAAAGGGGAAAACCACTTATGGAAGAAAAGGAAATCCCAATAACAGAAGGCAAGAAAGTGATGAAGAATCAGATTTTCAGGGAGGATCAAGTAGACCTAGGAACACTCGAGAAAGCCCAAGAGGCCAGGAAAATCAAGGACGAGCTGAATACGTAAAAGGAGGAGTATGTGTCAGGTAAAAAAACATATCTAGAAACCAATTAGAAGTACAAATATTGCTGAGAAGTAGCCTAAGTAGATCAGGAACACCTAGAAGAAGTCAAAATAGGGATAAAAGTTCTAGTGAGAAGAAATCAGAAACAGAAACCAGTGAAGAATCCGAGACAGATAGTAACATTGATGAAAAAGATGTTATTAAAATGTATAATCCGAATATGCCTAACACATCTTTAACATTAATTGGTAGGGTGAACCGCTATTACAATATACCAATATACTTCAGCTTAGAACAAGATTATAACATAATTTTGACCAGAGAAACAGCATCTATGATGGGTCTAAATGTAATTACAATGACAAGGCCACAAATATTTGAATTGAAAAGAATATAGAAAATTTCTATACCATATACAAGAAAAATAAGAAATGCACAGAAACAAATTAGGATTGAATTTGATAATATCACATTAAAAATAAATACACTATATATTATAGATAGATATAATAGAAAATTCAATTCTAAATGCATACACTATATAATAATTGGAAATAAAACATTAATAGATTTAGGGACTATTGTTAACTTTAAAAGAGAAAATGTCTATTTAGATAATCCCAGTTATCAAAAAAATATCAAATCAAGGAATATAAAACTAACAGTATACTCACACCCTAATTACTTGATAGAGCTTGATATCTCAACACTGAATTATAGTGACAGTGACAAAGAACCTGAGGAAAAATTATTCAGGGTAAGAGTGGAATTTGAAAACATGAATGATACTAGGAAAATTAGTATATTGGTGAACACAGGATCAATGGTTGATGTGATATTAGAAAAAACTGTTAAAGAAGTAGGATTGAAATTTGATAAGGCTGTTGGCCAATGTGTAACAGATAAGAAGAGAGCTCATGTGGCGATAATAGGAGAAGTTATGATACCAGTAAAACTAGGAAAGAAACAATATGAAACAAAAATCATGTTCAAAATAATAAAAGAATTATCTCAAGAAATGATAATTGGGTTATCCACAATAGTGAAGGAAAAATTTACAATAAATATTGGAGAACAAATAATAAATTGTGGAAAGAATGACAGTGTAATTACAATGGAACCTAACTTGTATATTAATAAATTATAGGAAAAGAAAATTTCAGGAATTGGAATCTATATTACAAAAGGAGAAAAATTAAATAAAGGACAAGATATAGAACAAGTATTCCTAAAAAAATATAGCCATAAAAGAGATGATAAAAGGGATATAATTAAAAAAGAAATCATAACAGGAGAATGTAGTTTAGGTAAAGATTTTTATGTATATGCATTAATGAATTTAACAATATCCAATATAAACATGGAAAATAAATTTAAAGAATTAATGGAGGAGATCTCAGAAGTAGCTAGGATGAAAGCTAAGGTAATAGTAATACACTGTGGATCACAAAGTACAAAGATGCATCCAAATATACAAACATTATCAGGATTTAGAAGAAACCTAGCAAATTTAGTACAAGAAATAAAAGATAAAAGATTGTCAGGAAAAATAAAAATACTATTAGAGAATTCAGCAAATACAGAACATTTTGGAACAAGAATAAAGGAACTTTATGAATGGTGTGGGACAAGTGGAAATAATGTCTATATGTATATAGATACTGAACATTACCATGTAGGAGATAACAATGTACTACAAATTATGAAAGAAATCAAAATCTACAAGAACAAGATTAAATTGATACATCTAAATGGGATACCCTCAGGAGTAATAGTTAGAGAAAAAGAAGATAGACATGTTAGCATTTTTAAGAGCAGAATGCTTAAAATAATCATAAAAGAAATAATAAAAACAGGAATAGATGTAATATTGAAAGGACCAAAAGAAAACAATGAAAAGGAAATTGAATATATTAAAAAATTAATGACTGATGAAATTAATATTTTTGGAAAACTTAAAAAATGATGAAAAGGAATACCGACTATGATAGTGATGAAATTAGTGAGGAAGGACAAATGGTAATAGATCCAGCAGATGATTATGCAGAAAAAAAATACTTTAAACAACAGTATATTAGTGCTCAAGAAAAACTGAAAAATGAGTTATGGAATAAATTTGGAACAGAAATAAAGAGGATGAAAAAATATTTAGATAAAGTTATAGAAATGGATAAAGATCCTGCAAGAGTAGCAGCAGCAGAATATTGGAAAAAACAAATCACAGAAGAAGAAAGACAGAAAAAGATTGAAAAACCAGAACAACATTATAAAGAACTACCCAAAATACAAAAACAGGTTGAATTTGAAGATAGGGAACCAGAAGAATTTGAATTTGAAAAATTTAAACCATCTGAACAATATATCAGGAAACAACCTGAAAAGTTACATAAAGATACAATAATTGTGACAATAGCTTATTATGATAATGGAGTATAGATAAAAAAACAAGGGGACCTTGGGATAGTCATATGATGGAAAAAATTGATAAAAAGAAAAGAAGAAAAACAGACAATAAAAGAAGTAATTAGAACAGAGTACAGAACAACTAAAATATATTAAAATAGATTTGTTGGAACTAATAAAATAGAAATATATATAAAAAAATTCTACCTTGTAAAGATCAAAGGAAATAACAAAATCTTCAAGAAATATAAGAAAATTGATTTTAAAACCTTTGAAGACTTATTACTGAAAAATCACACAATAAAGCTTGGAAAGAGCTACAAAAAAATGTATGATGAATACAAAAAAATGAGACATAAGATTATGAAACAATTGAGCATGAGAATATTGAAGAAAATTACTGAAATCACTGAGATAAATGCATTACAAGAAATACTACAGGAATCAGAAATTGAAAAGGAATGGAAGTTAAGGAAAGAATATAAACAATATATCAGACATAAGGAAGAACAAGACAGAATAAGAATGGAAATAAATTTTATTGGAAGAGAGCTTGGAGCAAATGCTAGAAAAAAGGATTGAAATAAAACAAAATACATGGAATAAATGATGCCAATAAAGAAATTCAAGAGAAATCTTTAATTAATGAAAAAATCTCAAAGAAAGTCAGTAATAAATGGCCAAAAGAACCCTTAAGAGAAAAGACAAATCAGGAATTATCAGACATTATTAAATCATTGAACATACCAGAGACATATAAGAAATTGATAATAAAATATAGAAATTACTTTGGACAAACAATAGCAGAAGTGGGCAAGATAAGAGGAGCATATTTTATGATGGAATTAAAAGAAGGAGCTGAACCATATTATATATAACCATTTCAGAAAAGTGCTAAGGCCACAAAAGAAATAAGAAAACAAACAAAAGAATTATTGGTACAAAGCATTATAGAGAAAGTAAGACATTCAGAATGGCAAGTAGCATGTACAGCAGTACCCAAGAAAATAGACAAAATTACAGGAATAAGTGAATGGAGAATTGTGCAAGATTATAGAGAATTAAATAACAGAACAAAGACAGAGCAAATGGTATTCCCAAAGATTAATGACACATGTATTAAAATGTTAAAATTTAAATATTTTATAGCTTTAGATTGCTTATCAGGATATTATCACATAGAGGTACCAGAAAGGTACAGACACTACTTAGCATATGGAATACTAGGTATGGAAACATATCAATCAAAAATAATATTCTTTGGATTAAAAAATGCACCAGCATATTATTAAAAAACCATACAAAGAATAATCAATAAGCTTTTATTACAAGAATGGGCTATAGTATATATCGATGACATTATAATTGAAACAAGTACAAAGGAAGAATTATTAGAAAGAACTAAAGAAGTTATGATATTACTAGGAGAAGTTGGATTAAAGATAAAACTATCAAAGTGTGAATTCAAACAAGAAGAAGTGGAATTCTTGAGGTGGAGAATTATACACGAAAAATGAAAAGTTTCAGAAAAATGAATAAAGGTAATATATGATTGGGAGTATGGAGAAAATATGAAAAAATTCTTAGGAATCTTAGTATATATAAGACAATTCATATCTGCAGTACAAGAATTGTTGGTACCTACTGTATATGAGAAGTCATTGAAAAAACTTTAGATAAAAAACGAAACATTAAAGAAGAAGCCAAAAGATCAATCGATGATACTGAAGCAAGGGCAGCTTTTGAAATAGCAAAGGAGTTAATCACAGATAACTCAGCTCTAGTAGACCCAGATTGGAATAAATCTGTAGAAATCTATACTGACGCAAGTAATTACGGGATAGGGGGAGAAATTAAACAAGATCATGACATAATAGTATATTACAGAAAAACGTTTATAGAAAGTGAGAAAAAATGGAACATAATCAAAAAAGAATTGTACATAATACAAAAAACAATAGAAGAGAATACTGAATTCTTACGATTGTATCAACAAGGAATGATAATAGTTTATTGCAATAATAAAGCACTCGTGGACACGTTAAATAAAATGAGTAATACACCAATTGAAAAGAATATATTATTCTTATACTATAAAGTTGTGGAACTCGGATTAACCGTTAAATCATAAAAGGAAAGGAGAACACTATTGCAGACATATTGAGTCGATATAAGGAAAATATCCATGAAATTAAACAAAAAAAAGGAAATACGGATAAACAAAAAGGCATAAGCAAAAAGAATAATAGGGGGAACAATACTAATAGCATAAACAGTATAATAAGTCACAAAAACTGGACTAAAATGAGACGAAATAGCAAAAACGTGAAGAAAATCTATAACAAAAAAGTATTGAGCGGACAATGGATAGAAGAAAATACACACATATATAAAAAGAATCTCAGCGAAACAAGGAAACTTTAGTAAGCAGGAAATCTCTCCTATGGCAACATTAGTGACTATACCGATAATTACAAAAACACTTTTACAAAAAACCACCCAACTTACTACTAATATCATTGTGAGTACTATCATCACATCTACTATAGAAACTATCACCACCAACAGAGGCAGCGTGAGCACCTTACAAAATATCAAAGATATCCTAATCACCACACTTATAGATATTTTTATCTCACTTATAATATATTATATTAAGACACAAAACTATAATAAACTAAAGAGACAAGCATAGGCACAAAACCAACTACAGGTATCTATATCACTTGCTAATTATCTGAGTGGTGGTCTAGACAGAGAAGGATTACAGAAATCATTACCACAATTCCAAGGAATTGAATTACGAGACCTCACAGAAGAAAACTAATAATAAATATATATGCATATAGGGAATACCGCTAGCATATATCAACAGCAAATAGGGAATACCCTCGACAAGCTCTAACGATCCATTGTGAATGCCGTAATCATCATAATAATAACTTGCATTGCATTCATAATAGGCATACTGATCTTAAGGAAATAGCTGAATTATCGAAGAAAGTGTCAGGAATATCAAGACAAGTTCGGAGATATTAACATTAGATGAATTACACAAAATTAGGTGGAGATACATCCTTGACTCAGTCCAGACAACAGGCAATCGCTGTGATAATAATCATGGCAATAATCTTATCAATAGCATTTATCATCTTTATAACCATTATAGTAAAGCATAATACACGAAGAAATGTCGAATAAAGTGTCTTATCAAGCATCAATGCAGGAAGAGCCATTCTTAACAGATTATGAGCATTGTAATACTCTAGATACCTACAACCACAAAAATATTCATGAAACTTATTACATCCATTACCACTGTAACACCTTTAGAAGTAACTATCACTCTCTCTACCACCACTACTATCACGAGTACTGGTTTACCCAGGGATGGAATATTTTTAGATACCACTGGCGAGATTTCTTTATTCCTAGGTATCACTATATTAATTGCAGGTAGTAATCACAATGGATCAAATCGGATCAGATTTTAACTAAATTTGATCTGATCTGATTTGAAACCATAACAGTTTGATCCGATCTGATTTGAATCCAAATTTAATTTGATTTGTTTTGATTTGAATCTGATCTGAATCCAAATCCAAATTCAAATTTGATTTGAAATTGAATCTGATTCAAATTCAATGCAAAAACAACTTGAAACCGATTTGGTACATTTTGAATTTGTTGCAAAGCATGTTCCACCATAACTACTTTAATTTAACTAAATTAAATTAAATATATTTAAATTAATCTGACTTTATTTTAATAAAAAAATTTTTTAACTAGTATATTTCTTTTTGGTAATATTTTTTAACTTTAAATTCAAAAAAAATTTTTTATTAAATTTAACTAAATTTCTTTATATAACCCATGGTCGTTCGCTTGCTTCTATATTAATGTACTCCCCTCTATAATCAATATTTTCTAAAATAGTTTGATTTTCTATATCATTTTTTTCTTTATTTTTTATTATCGATGTTTCAAGTACTTGCAAGATATGTTGATCAGTCGATAATTGATTATATCAGTAATCCATACAATATGCTTCTTTTTTACCTTCCCTCCATTTTTTTATAGCTGATACTGTTTTTTTGGCCAAATTTTGGGACAACCCACAAGTTATACCTTTCATCAGTAATACTGTAGTACCATGCAATTTATTCTTTGACCAACAATAAAGAGTATTTCCTAAAAAAATTGTAACAATTTTAATCGTTGTTAATATAAAATTTTTAAAATTTGTAATGTTTAAAAAATACCTGTCATTTCAACTTTAATTCCCTATTTAGCTATGTAAAAGTTGCCTCCATCAAAATCCTCTTCACTGCAAGCAAATTCTTTGTCGTTAACAAATCGTATTCCTCTTAGGCAAGTAGCTGCAATTGCATGGTCCAAAAAATTAAGATCGGTGTGGACAAACTTGCTATATCTCCAGGCTACATAGGCCTCATATAGACCTAAAGGATGGTTTAAATATATTTTTTTATTATTGAAAGAAACTGTAATTCCTTTGTCGGTAGCATCATATTTGTTGTCATCTAGCTGGAGTAGATCATATTTTTCTATTTTTTTTTGTATACTTGTTGTTACATCCTCGGGAAATATATGCATGGCATAGTTGAAAAGAAAGCTGTTCATCACTACAACTTTCTCTGCTTGCAAATATTGCCTTTTGGACCCTTATAATTCAACAGGTATGTCATACACATGGATAAATATTCCACTTTCTCTTGTGGAAAGATACTTGCAAGCATTAACATTAATAAAATTTTAAAAATTAAAAACTTAAGTACAGTTAAATATATATCCTGCAGCTATTAAGGCACCCTGATCCAATTCTTTGATTTCTAACAATCGGGCAACTTGTCAGTGCAAAACAAATATGTCGATAATCGTGCTTCTCATGAGTTCAAGTACATCGGGTCCAATATGATTTTGGTATACAGCCAGTATCACCTTGTTGTAGGCTCTATCATGAACTACTATTTCTTCATTTTTTTTTATTATTATCGGAAGACAGAAGGTAGCATCAATCGCAGGTACATGGGAAGGCAAGGGGTTTGTTTTTCCAATATCTTTTTTCCTTTTATTTTTTTTTCATCGTAACCAGGGAGAGGGTCAAGGTATATCGTTTTTACTACATGTATCTCCTTAAGATACTTTTGAATCAATAAATTTTCCCTAACCTGTAATTTTGTTAAGTTAAAATAGTTACAAAAAAATTGTAAAAATTTTAACTTACAAAATTTTTATGGGTCTTTTTTTTTGGATTTTTTTGCATCGTCAATGTCGGTCCTTAAAGCAGCAGCAGCATTTTTCAAATCATTATCACATGAAACCAAGAATCTCTTAAAATCCCTCCACCAGTCGACTTGATATATTTTATTGTTAATAAACTTGAAATATATACAATTATTTTTATTATATTTACATTCTAATAAGTATCAATATTAGGGTCAGAAATGGCCAGGCGAATATTTAGCAAGTGGGATATCGGTTCACTTAAAAATATAGCATATTTTATTGTGTCATCATTTTTTTGTGATACAAGAAAATAGAGAGCAGTAGTGAAGGTTTCTAAATTGAAACATTTAAAATTAGCTTAATATATACAGTACCTTGCTAATGCACAACAAAAATTGATAACCAAAAATAGCCTATTGTTGATAAAATTTCACATGCTGACCCAGGGTTTCCCATTGGCAACACATGGTATCGACTGGCACCTGCAAGCAGTGTTCGACAACAAGCTTGCCTGCTCTAGTCCAGGGTTTCCCACTGGAGGCACAGGCACCCTTGCTGCACCATTCCTACCCTAGCATCGACACTACAAAGACTGCTAGTTCAGGGTTTCCCACTGGAGGCAACAACGTTGCTGCATTGATACTTATAAGCACTACCTTGTATCGACATGGGCCTACCTGCACTAATCCAGGGTTGCCCTCTGGAGGCACATAGCATGCTTAATCAATACAATGTATAAAGGACATGTCGATATAAAAATTCCCTCCACTCATCCTTTGCAGAAAAGAATCGATGGTTTTTTGCAACTTTACGACTTTTGGTGACCTGGTTCATGCTAGTTTAATAGTGTTACGATCAATACTGGCAGCAATAAAGTAACAGCAGGGCATTGCAACATCGATAAATGTATCTTACTTGTTAATAATACAAGCTAAAGACTTGTAATCAATTACAGCTGTGGTCGAAAAACTAGGAAACGAAAATAGAGGTTGCAATTAGTACTAGCAGTAATAAATAATAGCAACAGCATGTACAGTTCGACAAAGCATAGCCCACCTGTACCTATAGAATGTAAAACTAGTGGTCAACTGTGGATCGATAGTCGATAGGCTAGGAGTCGATAAAGTTAAAGCTGGCTATTAAATGGTTGAATAAAATATAAAATAAAAAAGCAAGTATATATATCAGAAAGAGCTATAATAGGTTGATAAAATACAAAGGTAGCTAACATGCTACTTACACTGGTCGGTAGAAAGGAGCAACAATAAAATCGATCACAAGAAATTGATCACAATTTTTTTTTTTTTATAAATCGATCGCGTCCAATTGCATGTCATAGAATTTATACTGATTTACATCCATATATGTAATGTTGATCTACCATGTTAATGATTTTTAACAATTACGTTGTTTGCACCAGGCCAACAATTACGACAACAATATCTGCTTTGAAATTGTCTGTTTTAACAATTGCTTCTTTAATAAAGCAATTCTATTTTTAAACTCTAATAAATATAGCTTTAACGACTATAATTAGAGCCAACATGGTTTTTATTAAATGCTATTTTATATATCAAAATTTACATGTCAAGTAAAATTTTAATCGATGCTTGCTAGAGGCCCTTTCCACCATGACTTTAAACACATGCATGCCCTTATTGTTTTATTTAAAAGTCAGTTCCTTTTATTAGTAATTAAATTTTTGCTAATCGAAAAAACCTGTTCTATAGGTATACTAGTTGCAGGTATTACTAAGTAATCACGTGCAATACATATCAAATGTGGAAATTATTGTTCATTTATTTTCCACCATTCTAAAATATCTGTTTTCTCTGTTATCAGAGATAACGAAAAATATAGCTGTAATTTATTTTGATTTTCATTATGACATCGCTTGAATAATTTTGCCCTAACTGTATTATGATATGTGCATTCATTTTTTCCGCTTGTGCTATCTATTCCTGTATTGTATGCTCTATCTCTGTCT
>CAJVPT010001074.1:0-23577 GCA_910592055.1 Acaulospora colombiana
TATGTATCCAAAAAAAGGTCACTGAAAATTTTTAATTAATCTTTTTAATACTTTCAAAAATAATTACCCAAATATATGAATTTTAATAAATATTAAAATAAAAAATAATAAATTTTTAAGGATTTGTTTATATCATTAATTTACAAATAATTTATTATATTAAATCATAATAAAAAAATATATTAATATGAAATTATATAATAAAAATACATTGATAATTTATTTATGTCAAATTATATAATAAAAAAAAAAACTATGCGTATATTGAATAATTTTTTTTTTAGATTAATATAAATAAATATAATAGAAGTTGAATTAATAAAATTTTAAAAATATGAGAAGCAACCGTATATACAATAAAGACTAGTCATCTACTGTAATTAATGTTACGAATGTAACCATGACAAATCTCATATTTTATCATGATTGGCTCTTCACACGTGCTATTATCATAACCAACAAGATCAAGCAAATCAAGCACAGCCTGATTAATCAATCGTATAATGTCGTCATTATACGTTTCGATCGGCTTCGTCATTTATTTTCTTGTTTATGGCTTATCAAATGGGTTCAAGAATCGCTTGCGACTTGATAATGCATTTACACGACAGGTAGTGGTTTCCTCAAACGAACTACCTATGAAAGTGGATATGCCTATTAATCATTATTGTTATTATTATTTTTGTGCAATAGTTGAGGCACCATTTGGTGAAAGAAGAATTTCATCGGCTTTTTATTAATTCAACGTGGTGTAGATCCTTCGGAAAGCCTGTTCCAATCTGTTAGCCAACCAGTTAATTATATAAATTGTTTTTTTTTTTTTTTTTTTTTTTTTTTACGCGAAGAATTAAATTGAAAAGAATCGCGTTTTTTTTCATGTACAGTATAAAGATAATCGACATCAATAAAATCGTAATATTGCAGAAACTGGGTGACACAAAGTTTAGCGGGATGAGAATTGACGGGATGGATAACAGGATTTGGAGAACACACATACCACCAATTTTTGCCAAATTCGCCTTTCATTATGTACCTGCAAGAGTGTTACGTACACATCGAGAGGTGCCCCAAAATTCATCCAAGATTGGTGAGGGTTTGGCGTGGGAAGCCCCAAAAAGACGCTCAATGCACGCCCACGTGGATCGTTCATTAATTATATCATACGTGCAGTATTCCTCTAAGCCATCACGGAGAGACCCTCGGAGTCGGAAGAATTAGTGTTGGATACCGATCTCTACATATTGTTACGTAATTGAAGGCGCCTAGAAGATTTATCGAATTCACTTCCATAATTGTTTGACATACATTAATCTGTCAAAAAATTTTTGAACGCCCTGACTGTACTGTATGTACAGTATATACTTCTGTTGCCGTGAAGAACGATGCATATTGGGGAAAGAGGAGAAGACATTCCAAACAGATGACAATAAGATCTTCGGAGATGTCCCCTGTGTCCACCCTTCACCTATTTTTTACATTCGGGGCCTTTTATTCTTGCGAGTCCCTGTTTTCTGAAGGAGCCGTTTTTTTTTTCATTGTGATCGCGACAATTATCTTTTCCTCTCCGGTTTCACCATTTTTTTTTTTTTTTTTTTTTTTCCTCGGAAATTTCATTAGTCTGTGTGTGCAGTGTACTCAATGATCAGTGAATGCGCTACATATCTTAGATACTGGGGGAGTCGAAGATGTGCGTTACGTGCGTGCAACTAATTTTTGAGGTGAGGTGATTATGTAATTTTTTATGTACGTACTCAATTCGGTGATGAAATGGGATGACAACTAATGTCATATTAGGCAAAAAATTACCAAAACACCCTCAAAAAAACATCCAATTCTTTTCCCCCTTTACCCCAACGAGCAAAACAAAAAAAAAAAAAATAATAATATTCGGCGCTCCGAGGAGAGTCCCCCCACCCCGTTTGCTAAAAAGTCGAGAAAAAATAAGCCTTTAACCTTTCCGCCTAATTTCCAATTTCCAACTATATTTTCTTTCCTTATCCTTACTTCGCCTGTATATTATTTCTACACACTATCCTTCTTTATTATAATACCCTACTTCATAATCTGTCCTGTCGTCGAGTGTAACCAATACATATTTGTATTCTTATTATAATCTATTCTCTCAACTTTCGGTTCAACGATATTGCACAGACCTAGATTTCGTCGACTAGTGAGGTAGTTCGAAAATAACCTAAACTGCGGAAACTCGGAGAATAGTTTTTATTTTTGTGCACTTAGAAAACAATATAACCCTTTGTCTATTTGTCTACTTGTGTATAAATATACACTATAATTTTTTTTTTTATATAATACCACATTCAATATTATTTTATAAATTATAAGCAAGTAGAAATCCCATTTTCATAAAAAAGTTGCTGGACGACATGCATATGTCTTATGGGACGCGAACGACGGGTGTGTCAAGAAATCAGAGGGCAAAGGTACCAAAAAACAACCTGCATTAGAGCTTACCAAAGCGTCTTTTCACTTTGCATAACTTAATTATTGCTTTGGTCATTTCTCGATCGTCCAACACACTGTCTTAACTCGTTATTAAGCTTGCCGCCGATTACCAAGAATTATTAAGAGAGCTGTCGACACACGAAATAAAGTGCGTTGGGAATTACGTCTTAGAAAGAACACTCGGTGAAGGTAGGAGGAATAAATTCAATATATATATCTATATATTTTTTTACTGTCGTCGTCGTCGTCGTTTTTATTCAATTATGAAACCGACAAGTTGCGTCGATTGTTTAGGAACATATGGAAAGGTTAAATTAGCAACACATAAACTTACCAGTCAAAAGGTGATTACACATTCTTTGTCTTGGTGTCTTAGCGTCAATTGCTAACTCTTTATTTCGTCTCGTTCGTTAAAGGTCGCAATAAAAATAATACCGAAAATTCACGCCGAGAATTGCACCCGTGAAATACATCATCACAGATATTTACATCATCCAAACATCATATCCCTACTTGAGGTAATACCGACCGAGACTAAAATTTATATGGTGTTGGAATATTGTGAGGGTGGCGAGCTATTCGATTTTTTGGTGAACCGGGGAGGACGCCTGAAAGAAAGTTTGGCCAGGAAAATGTTTAGTCAACTGTGTAGGGCGGTTAAATATTGTCATGATAGAAGAGTTGTTCATAGGTAAGCTTGCCTTCTAGGCGTCTCTTCATGTTCTTTCGGCGACGGGATCACCTAATCAACACTCTCCAACCTTTCAGAGACCTTAAACTCGAAAACATTCTCCTTGATGCAAATAATAATATAAAATTGGGGGATTTTGGGTTTACGAGAGAATGCGAAAGCAGGAGACTGTTAGAAACTATATGTGGTTCAATAGGATATTCAGCACCAGGTATGTAGAAATGCGAATGATAATTCTTTTGTTATTTGTGTCTCTCTCCTCGGAATTCATATTCCTCTGCGCCGATTCCATCATCACATGTGATAGAGATACAATTGGTTAGGGTAATAGATGGTTTCCTTTCGAGAAAATTAGTCCAATGTTCTATTAATATTTTGTGATTTTATTTCAAATGATACACTAATGTACATTAATTACTTCCTGTTGTTTTCCTCTCTCTCGACGTTAAATCGTTGTATTTCTTGCTTTCTAGAAATGCTTAGTGGTAAAAAATATTCCGGGATAGGTGAATAAGGATAATAATTTTTGATTTCATCAAATTTCCACGAGGAAACCCTATCGTGATCGGATGATGGTTAACTTGTCGATCTTTTTCATAGAGATTGATATATGGTCACTTGGTGTTATACTCTATACGCTTCTTTGCGGCTCACTTCCTTTTGACGACGACGACGACGATGAAATGAAAGCAAAAATAATAAGAGGAGAATATGAAATGGAGGAATCTTTGTCAGGCGGTAATTTACCCTTAATCAAATTTATTGCGCACCATCTAGAATCCGTTGCGATTTTTTTCTTTTCTCTTGTTTCTCGTAACTTTTTAAAATCTTAGAGGCTCAGGATTTGATTAGGTCGATACTACGGCTGGAGCCAACGGAGCGACTGACGCTAAAGCAGATTCTGCAGCATCCATGGTTTACCATAAAAGATGAGGAAGAGGACGATGACGACGATTGGGATACTACCGATGAAGTAGTCGATAGTGAATCTCCATCATCGGTTGAGGAGAATAATGTCGGAGGGAGCGGTGACACAACGAGCCATCTCGAATATCTTGAACGACAGCGGCGAGAAATTTTTTTGACAACGAATCAACAAGGTGGGCAAAGTCATCAGTCAACATCTAACACCGAGAATGGAATGACGACCGCCGCACCCTCAGCCTTTGAATTGAGATTGCGAGGGATGACGTCTGCATCCACGAACACTGTTCCACCAAATGTTTGGGGACCTTCCACTTCGAGATCTTCTCGAAGGTCCTCAGTTGATAGCAAAGCTTTTAACGAAAAAATCTTTTTCACAACGCCCGAAGAGAAGGAGTTGTTGGAAAAACTTGATGACCTGGGATTTGACATCCAAGCTATAAAACACAGTGTTTTGGAGGGTAAAGTGGATTCCTCTTGTGGTTTATGGTGGCTGCAGTTAACCAAATTGAGGGAAAAGAGGAGGATCGAAGGGACGCAGAGTTCAATAACAATGGTTGACGTGGCTGTGGGTACTAGCGATGATGAGGTGGAATTGGTGGACGACATTGACGAGGAATTAGACGATGCAGAATCACCGGAAGAGAACAATGGTTTACCCAGGTCATCGCATGAAGGGGAGGGTACAAAGGTGAAGGACAATATTGAAATTCTCGAGGAAATAATGCCACCAACACCACCGCCCAAGACCTATCATTCTGCACCGGCTTCGCGCGAAAGGCGCAAATCTTTGATCCTCTCATTTCCGGAGGCGGTGGAACCCGTTCTGACGACCATTACCGCGACCGCATCTCCGCCTTTATCGCCCAAGAAGTATTCGTCGTTCACCAGTCCACTAAGTTCCCGTTCGGTCAGTCCTATACCGACCGTACCAATAACAATACCGATACCGATGTCTAATGGCAAAGTTAGTCATCGAAAGAAAGGTGGTATATTTTCGGCACTTAAGGGATGGTGGGTCGGAGCCAATCATCACAAAGATTCAGGTTCTTACAAGAAAAACATATTAGGTTGGGCGGAAAGCAGGGTTGTTGCACCCACGGATGTCGCGCGTACGAGATCGCGCATTAACAGAAGAAGTGGTAGCAAAACTCCGCCCAATTATGATGCGAACCTTCAGAGGTCATCATCGGTATCGCGTGGGTCGATAAAAGATCGAAAGAAGAAGAACCGAAACTCTTTGCAAGGTAGTAAAGGTCGACGCCATAATATTCCACCATTAATAATACCCCCCGTCACTCCTTCCATCGTCCTTTCACAAAATTCCCCGACCAGCATGTTACCTATCCCCGGCACGCCACCAGCAGTGAGATCCAAGACGATGTTCACAATCAATCGCAGAAATCCGTTTGCATATCCCGGCTCATCTTGGGGGCGCAAGCAAGTAAAGCGACGGAGTACAGGTGGTAGCTCAATAAATCAATTTGTAGAAAACTTTAATTCCACCAATGAATCCGGTTCGTCCGAGAACAATAATAATAACAAGTGCAAAAAGGACACTTTTGAAAAAAGTACGATAACGGACATTCGTGCTGATGCAAAAAGTAAAAAGGATACATTAGATATGAATGTACAATCCATAGTAGTAGAATCTTCAAAATTTAAAACTATTGCTTTAGCGTCTCCACCCCCCACTCCGCCATCACCTCCACCACCACCGCCAAAAAAAGATACGGAAATGTTGGAATCTGCTAAAGAAAAAATAGTCCCGCCGAAAGATGATGGATCTTCCTCACTCAAGATATCGGAGGAGAGCTTAGCGCCAAGTGATGACGGTGAGGAATCTGATGTATTTGTTGATGCTGCTAGTGAAATCACATCTCACGCACAATCCCGTACGCCATCTCGCACTCCTTCTCCATCGCCACCCACATCTACCTCCGTTTCCCCACCACCAAACAACTCACCCACACTTAAACATGACAATTCCGTTAAACATCCACCATCATCTCCTCTCCAACCACCAACATCACTCACAATCACCGCACCCATACCTCGCCGGCCGTCACAATCTTTAACCACGTTGTTCTCCCCACCGTCATCTCCAACAGACAATAACGATGAGACTACACCATCAACGGTGAGAGGAAGCAACGACCAACTTCTGAGATCACGTTCCACCGATACGTTGTTATCAGAGGCGAAGGGAAAGAATCCAGGGACCAACGCGTCGCCCATTGAAAGACCTCAGTTACAATCTGTACTCAATTTCATGTCCACACCTCCGGATTCCCCCAAAATGTCACAGTCACCCTTTCCGTCAACACATCCGGTTCCCTCGAAGTCCTCTCAATTACGTCAACTTCAGCACAATCGTACTCACTCTTCACCGAGCGTGCTCAGGAATGTTGGAAAAGGAATTTCCGATAATTCGAATGATACCGAGAACATTGGTATCAATATACCCAATCGGATGAAAGGACGTGAGATCACGGGATCCGAGCTGAGAAGGGATTCATCACCTTCCCCTCCAAACGTTTCCGTGCTCAACGGAGCGCAACGTCTATTCGTGCAAAACAACGCGATGAATTCGCGTCGTTCCCTGCAAAACGGCCTCCCCCGAAAATCGATGATGTCAATGGTCGGGAATGATATCAATGTGAACAATGTTAACGCGAATGAGAGTAACGGTTTTAGCACAGTAAATAGTAGACGTCCAAAGATAACCAATCCACAAAAGCCTGCAATGATTAGGGAAGAGGAGGAGGAAGAATAATAATAGTAATAATATATATGCATATTTACATATACATATATATATATATATCAAAAAGAAAAAAAGTGTGCACTGGCAACTGACAAACTATGTTTGGTACGATGGTGAGATTTTTTTTTTTTGTTGCCCACGGTTAGGATCAAAGTTGCGGCATTTTTTTTTTTTCTCATTAGATCTATTTGTTTTCTCGCGAAATCATAGATCGCAAAAAATTACACTAATACCTTTTACTAAAATCGTTTTTGTCCCTGATAAAAGAAATTATCTCCGCCGTATAACCCTTCCCATAGTTGTTCTGAATGTACTCAAAAAAAAAAAAAAAAAAAAAGCACGTCTTTACCGATATTCTACTTTGCACCACCTGTTAGTACCTTTTTCTAGTTTTAACCACATAATTCTGTTTATTGCAATTTCCAAAATTTGTCGCTTAAAAATAATAATAAATTGAAATCATATATAATGTTGGATGCACTTGTCATTAATAGTTCTATTTTATTTTTTAATTCTTCTCAAGAAAAAAAAACCTGCAGCAATAAAATTATTCCCCGTAAATAATTTATAGGCATTACCATCACCATATTCCTTATTAACATTCACACTTAATATTAATCTTAATACCCTTTCTATTATCCACCACACACTTTTATCATTTAACAAAAAAAAAAAAAAAATGTATCCCACTTTTCCATATCTAGTGCAATAAAATCACAGAACCACAAACAATATTCATTTACAGTTGAAACTTCAATCTTCACGACGGACATCATCCGTTTATTATTATTTGTTGATGCTATTTTTCATCGAAAGTTGTTTCGTTCGGAGAGAAAAAAAGCCTCCCGTCTCCTTTGTACCATCCAACACCCCTCGCGGAAAGGAAGACGCATGCTTATGAGTTCTGCTTAACTCTTATTTGTTCATGATTATCCAATCCGCATGAACGGTTGATCTCTTGTGAAAATCAGAAAAGGGCACTAATTGTTAATAATGAATCCGAGTATTAGCTAACTCATTGCGTCTCACATAGAGGGCGGAAGGGGAGATGTCAATGACACTCGCCCATACGGGCTTAGCCCTCGTTAATTTAGCGCAGGCTATGCCGATTGGTCGACTACAGCCACTTTCGTGCGTTAGTCTATCCGATGACACAAATATGTCGATTAGGAAATTTCGAAATCGTGATGAAAAAGTGTGCGCATAAAAATTGGGCGTGCGTTCTGTTTAATGAGTCAATAGGGAAACGATCCTACACGTAACTGCTTATCGGGAGTTTAAATAATTAATTTTTATGAAGACCTCCTCATGGCAATTGAACCTATTCCTTTTTTAACTTATCAGATCTTTGTTATTAGAGGAACGAATCTGATAACCAAATGACATTGATTACAAATAGTCAATCTCACCCAAGTATAGAATTATCAGATTTTTAATGTAATGTAATCATGGATTTCTTTTCCTGTCTCCGTCCATTACCTTATATAAAGAGTCGGCGTACCATTTTAGATGAATTAAAGAAAGAAAGAAAAAAAAAAAAAAAATTTTTTTTAAAACAAAAAAAAAAAAATATATATATATATATATATTAAAATATGACGTCGTCTTCACACTCACTGCTCTCATCTTCAAGGCACAACAACGCTGCGGAATACACACCATTAACCGCCCGTTCTTCGTCATCCCTAGAAATATCAGAAGAAAGAAGTCAACGACTGGATCTGCTGCACGATTATGGCTCCGATAATGAAATAAATAAAGGAAGCGGAGAAAGTTTTGAAGATGTCGAGAGACCTTGGAAATACAAAATCGTAGCTTTGCTGTGTGCTCTGTCTCTGGCCGGTATGTGTAGAGGACGGTCCAACGTTGCCATAACTGTGCTACGTGCAGCGGTCGGTATTTTGTAAGCAAAAATCAATGTCGTCTCAATTGATTATTGAATTATAGTTGGGAGTCACTATGCCGCTCACACGCTCGGCGCTTTAAAGGCGGTAATCAAAGAGGTTTGTATTTCGCAGTTCCAATTTCTAATTTTGCGCAGCAGTGATTTATTAAACTCGTATCACACAGGAATTGGGAATCACGAATGCACAATATGGGATCGTACAATCCTCCGTCTCGCTTGTGAACACGATTCTGCCAATCCTTGGCGGGGTCTTTATCGATACCTTTGGAACCATGACAGGATCAATTTTGGCCACTTCCCTGATCGCCTTAGGAAACGTCTTGGTAGCGTTGTCCACGACACTGGTATCATTTTCGGTGATGGTGGTGGGGAGAATCATGTATGGTATTGGAAGTGGGACCATTGTCACGATCCAGACGGCCATCCTGAGCCATTGGTTTAAGGGAAAGGGGCTGGCAATCGCTGTCGGTTCACAAATTGCCGTGGCAAGATTGGTAATAAATCATTCCCGACATTCGTTGTCGCGAAATTGTGACGAGATTCTTGTTTCGAGCCTAACCAACCAATATTAACCTTTCTCAATAATAAAGTCTTCGTTCCTGGCGAACTTGACCGTCGTGCCCATCAAAAGAATCACGGGTTTCTATGGTTGGGCATTTTGGGTAAATAAGAATCAACCGTTCTCCCCCCTCTTCTCCGTTGAACAATTGGTCGCATTAATCGAATGCATTCTGTCGTCTTACCATCTCTAGTTTGCGTCATTCCTGTGCATAATCTCCTTGGCGATAAACATAATATATGTGTTTATCATGCGGGTCATTAATGAAAAACTTTGCGAACGAGAAATGATGAAGCTCAAACAAAAGCGATCATTCAACCCGAGAACCCTGTTATTCTTGCCAGCAATTTATTGGATTGTTGTGTTGCTCGAATTTGCATTGGGTTGTTCATGGACCTCATTTTTGCATATTCACACGTATGCACCCCATTATATCATTTCCTTCTTGACTGGATTTTAAGATTATCATCAGAAATCAAATAATCGAAACAAATCATATCCATAGAGAACTGGTAAAATCAAGATGGAATAGTTCAGACGAAATCGCGGCATATAACTCGAGTGTCGCACAATTCTTACCGATATTCGTCGCGCCTTTTCTCGGTTACCTGTTGGACCGATTCGGACATCGATCTTACGCTCGTAAGTAGATTCATTCTCGTTCGCGATCAATTGTTTTCAACCGGTAACTAACTTCAACCACTAATGTCATACATGCCGTATATACTGTATATTCATTCGTGTATGTGTTCACGTTCAAAAAAAAGTGATCGCATCCACGTTTTTCCTTGGCCTCTCAATGTACTTGCTTGGATTCACCCTCTTGGTCTCTCCAATAATTGGAATGTTTTGTTTTTCGATATCACTCTCGTTAGGGCCTGTTTCGTTATTATCATCAATTCCACTTTTATTGCCGTTGAGTTATGTCGGCACAGGGTTGGGAATAGTAAAATCAGTTTCGAACGTAGGCGCTACATTATATGACATCCTCGTCGGCATACTGCAAGATGAGGATCACGGGAGGTATACATTGGTGATGAGATTATACTTGATCACCAGTCTTGTCGCGATGTTAATATCCATATGGTTATCAATGGTGACAAGAAAGTGGTACGACGGAGTGCTCGATATGAAAGATGATGAGCGAAAATACTATTTTGAGGAAAAGAAACGGAACGAAGACGATGTCGAGTCACGCATGCAGCAGAAAAGGTCTTCGAGAATGAATTGGATTTACATTGTATTTTTCGTTGGGGTTTTGATTTCAAGTTGGATCTTGTTTTTCATCTTCGTCATTGATGGTTTAAAAGAATGATCACGATGCGATATCTGTACGTCACAAGCTTGAGAACTTTTTAATAAATCTATTTACATCTGCATTCGTTTTCACGAGTTGTCATTCAACTGCAATGTACCATTATTTTCTTACGGATTCACTCGAGTAGTAGTAATTTGACCAAATTATCCTTAGTGCTGGCCGGAATTAATGATCAGTTCAGTTCCACGTGAAATAAAAAAAATATACATGAGCATGATTCCCGTTTACCGCATTCGACCAACCATGACTCTAATAACATTTTTTGGTTGCGGTCTAACAGGCATTCACTCTACTCTTACTTTTATCCGACTGCATCATGAATTCGATTCGCTTGTTGATTAATGAATGTCTTTAAATTTCGAAAACTCTAGCCTATGGACCAGCGCTCAGTATATTCTTTCTGCACATCGCGAAAGATGCGCAACTGGTGATATTAATGGTTTCAAGGTAAAGTGTTTCCTTTTACCTTCAAAACCCGATTCCCATATCATTTTAATATATACATATATATATATATATATATATATATATATTTTTTTTTTTTTCCACTAATCGTTAACATCACTTTGTCTTTCAGCGCCTTCTTTTGGCTAATTTCGATGTTATTGTCTTCTGTTATCTGGTACTTTGCAAAACCAACGATGACGATCACCATCTTATATAGTGTCCTTCTGCAGGAAATTTTTCGGTGGTTTTTCTTTAAACTCATGATGTATGCACAAATTCTTTGTCGTAATTGCATTCCCTTTTTTTTTTTTCAACTCTGATCTCGATAATTTTACACAGGCGTGCCGAACCAGGACTCATACTAGTGTCGAGTAATCCCCGATCATCATATAATAGGTCGAGTTTTGCATTTGGTGAGCGAATCTTCTTTGATCACTATTAGTAATTTCCTTTGTGCATCAATAAATAACCTTGACTTGCAGTTAGTGGGATGGGTTTTGGCCTGATGAACGGCATTATCACCTACATAAATTTGTTGGTAAGCTCAATTGGCCCAGGGGTGTTGATGTGCGTCTCTTGTCCCGCCTTGACCGTATATTTTGTTGGAGGTATGTCGACACATTGGTTTATTATTTTAACCGAGATTCCTCGTTATTTTACTACGAATCCTAATTCACAAAATCACCCCCCAAATTAGCTATCACCACTTGCATATTTATTTTATTGCATATAACATGGATGATGTTGGCTTTTGACGGATTCTCAAATCCCCGAAAAAACTTGGTACAAGTGGTCTGGGTCATTGGAAGTCACTTAGGTGCATCTTATGCGGTAAAAAAATTTATTTTTTGTTTAATTTTTTTTTTTTTTGTTCTTTATTATGATCATTTAAAAAGGAACAATTTGCTCACACACATGTATATATATATTCTAAATGACTATGTAGACATTGTTCAATAATTCATCCACGATATACCTGGGTTGTTTATACGGCACACTTATTAATTTGGTAATACTTGGCGCGTCAGTGGTTGCCGTCATAAAGTCATTGATGAAAGTACACAGGGAATGACATCATTCAATCATGATGATAGATGATATTCATCGTAAAACGGCTAACCGGAACGAGCGTAATCAACACTAATCGACCGAATGGCTCACAGCCATATAGCTAAACCCGGCTAACCGGTTGATTGCTCACAAGTGACGACGATCCTGATGGTGGTGGGCGAGTGTCACGACGCCGCCGGTCGAGAGTTCTTTCCAATATGTAAAGATTAAGGTGACACTGACGCGGTGCAGAGCTCTATCCTTTGTTAAGCTCGCCAGTATGAACTCTTGTCAAATAAAGATCAGTGTGTATCATGTACATTTGATAGTATCTTCAATGTTAGACGATTACTTTATTTCATGCTCCAAAGTGCCGTATGTACTCTTATACAAAATAACCTTCGCGTCCCACTTTCCTATCGTTGGAAGATAGAAAATGTATAAATGAACTAAACCATCAAATCACCGACCCAGCCTTGCATCCTCGATATCCCTTTGAAGCCTTCTGTAATCTGCTTCTCTTGATTCCGAATTATTTTCAATAGTCGAAATCAGACTTTTTAGAGATTGTAAGCCATCCTGCAATTCTCGTATTGCGAGTCTCTCTTTGCGAATGTATTCCTCCAACATCCTATTCAACTGTTCTTTATCTTGCTCCTCAGTAAGTTGCCTCTGTTTGTATTCACATAGTTGTTTAAATTCCGATGCAACACCCGAATCCCCGGAACTCGAAGACAACGATGCATCCTCTGCTCTTTTAAGTTTCTCGTTTAATTCGTCGAGCTCCCTTTGTAGTTGTTGCTCTTCCCATTTCGAGCCTACATTTTTAAAAAAAAAAAAAAAAAAAAAAAAAAAAAAAAGGAAAGATAAATGAATTTTATATAAACGCGATTCTACGCTTTGCTTCGAGATCCCTGTTCAACATACCGGAACTACCGTAAGTTCCACCTATCGAACTTTGCGAATCACTGTCAGACGACTTTGACTTCCACGATGGATCGACCGTCTCATTGTAATTGTAATTAAGTCTACCCCTCACCAGAGAAGTTTTTAACGCGCTAGGAACACTATCGGGTATACGTTTGCCTTTACTTCTTTGATTTAATACGTGCAAAAATACTAGACACTGGTCCTTGCCTAGTTGCTGCTCGAAGTTCACATCGGTGAGATTCCTGAACATCATATCAAAAAATCATCTAGGTGTTCACAAAGTTGGACAGAACCAAATAGTTGAACAATGAATCTTGAACAAACCACGCAGCCATGCACTCTTCCCTTGGTATTCCGAGTCGCTGATACAGATCGTCAAAATCGGCAACTAAATTTACGAATTGACAATTAAATAAATAACAAATTTGCAAACCGTCCCGAATACCACGTCTTCTCGAAGGACTCACATCGAACGTATCCATGGAGACCAGCTTTCTTGGAATACTCGTTTTCGTAATTGAACTTATCTGCCGGCGGCATGTACCAATCGAAATCATCCGAAAGTGGTGCTGCAGGGAAACTACCGTAGCTTGACTGTGGTGTGATTATGAGAACCAAGTAAATTATCGTACGCCTATAAACCGAAAAAACCGTTCTCAATTGACAAACATCGTTCGATCATACTTGCGACGATAACGACGGGACGGATGTGATCTGCGGTAAATTCTGTGAAAGTTGATAGGAGGGAACTATATTCGACATTCCTGATTGAATCGGTCCAATGTTGGTCTGGGGAATAGGACTAATTGATTGCGGGATTGGATTTATCGTCTGTGGATTTGGGCTTATGGACCGTGAATACATCCCATGACCAACAATGCCCAAAGTTGAACTATTGCCACCGAAACCGCTGGCAGCGAGCAGGTGAACCTTGCTGGGGGGAATCAAATGTGGTGGTAGAGATGAAGGGACATCGGTGTACACCCTAGCCAACAGATCACTCACCAACTTGGAGGTAACCAAGAATTCGTCAAAATCGAGTTGACCGTCTTTATCAATGTCACAAATATCCCTATGCGAAAGGGTGGACATGTGGTTAGCCGAAGGGAGTAAATACATCAGGACGGGTTGATGACCTCTTACCATATTCTTTCAAGCAAAGGAACTGGAAGCTTCGAACTTAGAAGCCAACTCATCGCCTGCGCACCTATGATGATATTATGAAAGATCTTTTTTTAGCTTCTTATCCTCAGTTGCCATCCACGTTCTCGAAGGTTTGCAAAAATACCTGATAAGTGACCAGTGTGCGACGGGCCTAGTGAAGTGAAGACTTGATAGTAGTTTTGCCTTTCTGCGTCAGTAATTCCGCTCATTGAATTTGTATAGTGCACATGATTTACGTGCGTACTTTATAGCACCTTATACACACTTGTACCACAATAGCTCAATGGTTTGTATCACATATGATATGGGTAGGACTTTTTTTTTTTTTTTTTGACTTGAGTAACGCGTCTTGTAAATACCGTATCAACAAATTCTCATCTATAACATTTTTTAAATTTGCGTTCTCATTCATTATGTAAGCAGTCTTTTATTACTTCGATCAGGTAAATTCAATAAACGAAGAAAATTTTATTTCTTTAAATGTCTTACTGATCCGCCCACATTACTAAAAGAAAATGACAACCCCGTCGACCGACCAACAATCCACACAGCCCTTCACCACCACCACTCAAACACCCAATACTGGAGTTGACACGGCGACCACGCTTGCTACACCTCCAACCAGATCTCCCGTTATAGAAGTACTTACGACACCGGAGCTAATTCATGCTATATTTGATCACCTTTCCGTTCCACAGTTAGTCAATGTAAGATCAGTTTGTAAGCAATGGTATCAGATCGTCAACATTCCGTCCCGTACGGCCGCCTATGTCAACTACACTGTACGCTCTAGACATAAAAAAGTCTACATACTCACCAACAGTACTTACTCCTGCGGGGAAAACGATTGCATTTCAGATATTAGCGTAGCTATCGATGGTGTTTACACGGATAAACGGAAAGCCCAGAGTGAACTAAATAAAAGGTGCGAAGAATATGAAGGACAAATGTATAATGACTATGAGGAGTCCAATGTGAGGATCATCGGAGGATTCGACAGAAGGGGGTATTATGATTATGATATGGATCAGGGAGAGGTGTGGGAGCTTGATTCGTACGATTTGGATGATGGAGAAGCAAGTGAGGATGAGGCCGAAGAACGGGAACAACCGAAGGCAGCAGAATTGGAATCTGTAGAGGAAGGTGGAGTCACCTATTATATCATTGATTAAATGTTGTCGGGAGGGGACAAATTAGTTCATCTTAGGAGGGAGGATTCGTTACTGCGACCCTTCTGCATCAAAAAGGTCAATTGTTACTTCTAGTTCCATCACGAAATATCTATTCAAAATGATGTATATAAAAAAAAAAAAAAAAAGAAATGTCGACCGACGAATTTTCGTGCAATATCTGATCGACGGTATCTCGTTGTGCGACCCTATTGAGAAAACCCATTAACACGAGAGTGAATTCAGGCGCCGGTTTTGGCCTTTCGGATGCATACCTCATCGTACACTTTTGGTGTTGGAGTTTTGTAAAGGGCAAATATGGAAAATTTTTCTACTATATGTTGTGGGACCAAAAAAAGTTGGTTTGATGATATATTTATTATGCGTCAAAAAGAGTGTACTGTCTTCCAATTATATTACATCTTGTTAATACTCACAAATCAACAAATAAACGAGATGCGATATTTGACGCGTCATAAAAAAATGCGGGAACACCCCGAGAGTAAGCCCCGTTGTGTTATGACCACTTCTCCTGTAACGAGCGCAGAAGAAGGTGACCACAATCGCATAACTGTGCTATGACCAACAAAACCTATTCGCGACACTTCCCAAGAGTCTCAAGGATTGTGAATCCTTTTCTTCGACATAAGGAAGGTCACAGCGAATAAGTAATACCACACTATGGGAGACACTTTCTGCCATATGTCCGAGGACTTTCCCCAAAGCAATAGTATCGAGCTAATAAAAATTATTGCTCCGTATGTAATGCTTTGACAGCGATTCTTCGAGGTGTTCCCGAAATGAAGTATGAATAATTTATGAGACACGAGACTGAAGACAAACGAAATTCATGTTGACTTCGTTATAATCCATTTAATTCATGGACATTAAAATTAAAGCAAAAATCGTTGAGCTATTATTATCCGACTTATCTTGGCGGCACCTTTTTTTTTTTTTTTTTAACCAATCGGATAATGCGATTGTTACGCAGTTTTTTCAGCCATAGATAAAAAAACGCTACCCCCATTCCCCCAGTTTCAAGAAACTCAAAACTCCATCTTCTTTGAAGTATTTTACCCTTGTCTGAAAAGAAAAATGTGTTGCCAATTCTGTGCCAAAGAACGTCAAGTCGTAAGATCTCGACTTTCCATCAAAACCTCTAATACTTTGCGAGCGTCATGCCAATCAAAATTTAAATGCACCTCACCTTCGCTTCCTTTAGCTAAAGCGAGTAAAAAAATTCGAACGCAACAAAAAAAAGTAACGTCGAAAAGGAAGAAACAAGTTCGACCGCTAACAACCGTTACCTCCGGAAAGAAAACCACCTCTGAAATAACTAATCTGACTAAAGCTTTCAAAGGTTCGTCACATTATGAAATTTTTGGTCTTCTTGACCCAGATAGTATTGATTCAACGACCCTTTCAGGAATGACAAACCTTTTTTCCGACTTTTTCTAACCCCAGTTGGGTATTTGAGTTTAGTTTCTCAATTCCAGCTTATTTAATAGAAGAATGCAATCAAAGATGTAGGATTTTTTATTTCCTTTTTATTATTTATATTATTTTTTATATTTTCTTCTCGTTATTAGATGCATTTTCACCAACTTTGTTCACTTAAAGTTGTGGATAGGTGACGACATGTCCATCTGCAACAAATTGACTGTTCGCAATAGACAAAGAGATGCTGTCTCGCATGAGATATTCTCTTTGCAGGTTCAATGCATTCCAAATTTAGAGGAAGTATTCGTTAGATTATTGAACCACAGATTCTTGTAAGTTTTTTTTTTTTTTTCTTTTATCTTTATTTATTTATTTTTTTTTCGAGTTTCTATATTGTACATATTTATTTTCATCTTTAATTTCATTTGGTTATTTTTTCTCACATTTATCCTATCTTTATTCAATTTGTTTTTGTAATAAATTGCCATCAGTATGAAATGTGGATTCATGGGAGGGAAAAAAAACCCTCTTTTTGTTGCTCACAACTTTGCATAATTGGAAGTGTAGGTTTGTTTGTTTATTTCATTTATAACCTCATTTGATCATTGAGAAAACCGAAAGCATATTATGTACAATATGTATATTATATATTTTTGAACTCGATTAAGGTGACGATGGTGTTGTTGCGATAATTCGGTGCAAAGTTTCTGATGTTCCCTTTGTAAGACATGGTCAGAAGTAATAAAATGTTTTGTGGATTTAAATTCATTCAAATCAAATAATCTATGAGATGAGATAAAAAAAATTTATAACGGTGAATAAATTGAAAACTAAATGATGCCCATTCCCAACCGCCGGCAACTGACATTACTTCGAATCAAGGTGTTAATTGGTCATCTTCACGATGCGTGATAATTTACCATAAGATCTGAGAGCGAAATGTAAACTGGGAAGGAATATTATTCTGTGGACCTCTTTTCTATACACAATTTATGAAAGTAAATATTTTTAATTTCATTATAATTGAATTCTAATGTTTCTATATACTGTATATATATATATATTGTATCCTTGATCCTCTAATATATTTTATCTTTATCAGTGGCTTCATCTCGCGAGTAACAGATGATCGGAAGTAGAATGAGGAGATTGATCAAAAGGGCTACTAGGAGCCCTGTCATCACTGAAAGAAACACCAAGGCTGTTGTAGAGCTGGAAATGAACAGAGGAATCGAATTTGCCTAACGTCGGTTTCAAATGTTTGTTGTATATACGCAGAGTTTCAATTTTATTGAATAAGAAAAATCACAAGGATTTGTATAGAAACAAGATCGGTAGGCAGAATCCCTGACATTTTTATAGTGTTTTTTTTTTTTTTTTATTCCCTTTTTGTTTTTTTCGTCATCAAGGCGTCGAAAGAGTTCCCGATCACGCAAGTAGCTTGTTACCGAGTCACTGGATTAACACAATGTTCTTTGGGCACATCCGAATAGGAAAATGTTTATTCGACATTTGCTCGCCCCTGCACAGTAGCTTATATCGTATTGTACATGGGCGCTCACGCACTTTTTCAAACCGCATCACTGATTACTAGCTGCATGCCACTCGCACACTTTTTTCGCCACACTTTGTTTTCAATGCGTAAAAATTATTGTACACGGCCGATGCGTCCGAATTTTTGAGACATCTGATTGTATTATTTTGTTATAATGTGCCTAAATTTTTTTTGTTTTTTTTTTTTTTTTTTTTTTTTTTTTAGCTGCGTACATACATTCACTCTTTATCAGCTGTGCATCAAAGAATTGACTCGTCAAACAACAATGGATTGCTTCTCTAGCTATTGAACAAGAGACGTACAACAGGAGGATAGGCTAGAGATCATAAAGATTAGAGGCGTCCATCCATTAGGAAACCATTTGAAAATAATCAAACTTCAAAGATTCTAATCTATATACAATTTACTATATGAAATCAATTACAATTAATATTGCTAAAGCACGTTCACGTCCATGCAAGAATGCTACATCGGCTCGAGAGATTGAAACTGCAAATTATTGTCATACCAGCGGCAATTAATTCCACGAACTTGTAATGTCAGTTGACTCAACAATGCTGTTATCGATAATATAGAAGTCGGAGTCTGACCATTCAAGATACAATTTATGGCATTATTAAGAATGCAAAATTTACAATGTGGTTGCTTTTGAAAAATTTTAATTTAATAAAAAAATCCTGCTAACATAAAAAAATCTATATTATTAAATTCTATTTTGAAGTTTAAAAATCTATTTTAAAAAGTAAAGTAAATTTCAAATTTTTATATAAAATATTATATATATTTTATGAAAGGAAAATATATTTTTTATCATAATAAATATTTTAAAAAAATTTTTTTAAAAAATATTTTTATTTGTAATTTTAATTTCGAAAATTGATTTAGAAAAATATTTTAGACTTGCAAAAATCCGATTTTGTTGCAACATTTTTAAAATTTTGTTCTTTGTTTATTTTAATTATTAAAATTTTAAATATTTAAACTTGTTTATTATATTAATTTTTTTTTTAAACCCATGGTTAGGCCAGCATTGTGTATTTATTAAAACTAATAGAGATATATAGGACAATTGCATCATAACTAAACTAAATCTTATACTGACTCATTTATCAATAGCTTTCAATTCTCAAAAGAGCTTTAGCCTCTAAGTATAACCTTGAGAACAATGTTTCATTTCATGATATATTTTGAATAAATATTATTCTAATTTACATATAATTGTTAATAGAATATTGCTATTTATTATTTTTTAAAAAACTAATTTTAAGAAATTACAAAAGAAAAAAGGAAAAATAAAAGAAAAGAGTATATTTAAAAATGCACAATTGTATTTATATGAAATAAAAAGAAAATAAAAAAAATAAAAATACTTCATGTTTTTCCAAAAATTTCTATTGAAAATCTCTTTTTATTAGGAGCCAACCCTTTTGAAATATTCTTCTTCTTCCTGACCATTTAAGAAACTTATCTATCTAAGATTTTGATTACTTTTTTATAACCATCTGAAATACTTATTATCTACTCAAATCCAGTATTTTGCTTAATGTTTTTTTTTTTAATCTTGATTTTGTATCTATTTATATAAAACAAAATAATTAATGATGAACTTCTGATTCTTATATAACTTTTTAATCATATTATACAACTTTTAATATTTTTCAGTAATCATATCTAGTTAAAGAAATTTTACTAATAATTATCTTCTATTATTCAAAAAGTTAGATTTCACAACAATCTTTTTACCTTGTAATGGTAAAAAAGATAAAGTTAGTAGTAGAGATTCTCATCAATTATAATATTATTATACAATATAATGTTTAAGAAAATATATTTTCAATTCTAGAAAAGAATAGTGTCTTATATTTCTTTGCTTTTTAATATTACAGCTTAATTGAAATAAGAAAATAATCTCCTTTATATACTTTGCTTGATCAATATAATAAGAAATTAAAAATCTCAACTTAAACAAATAATTTCTTTTTTATTACCTAAAAAATTTAGTATCTATTCTAATGACATCTTGATTTCTTTGCTTTGATTACATTTAATTTGGAGAAGTAGTAAAATCTATATCAATAAGTTCTCTTTCTTTTACTAATAATGTCATTGGAATATATGATATAATTAATAGAAGCTTATTTATATTCTGTTATCAATATATTTTAGAATAATTGGGAATCCATCATCCAACAATCTGTTCTTCTTTATCATTGTGATAACTCTAATTTAGAAAGAAGAATCTTGATATTCTGACATATACCTTGTTGAACTTGATAAATATTATACTATTTTTCCTAAAGTAATACCATATATAGAGATTGAACTATTGTCTAATATTTCATTGTGATGTATTCTTCAATTACTTAAGGTCATTTGACAGCATGTTGGTGTTATTGATTAGATACAAATGATCCTAAGATCTCCTTGATCTTCTAATATTTATACTAATAAAGAATAGGTATAACACCTTTAAAGTATCATTCTTATTCTATATTCCTTTGAGCCTTGTCTTCCTTCTTCTTTCTTAATAGATGAAAAGGGAAGATAGGTTATTTTTCTTTTACTTAACCAAAAATATAGGAGTTAACAGTATTCTTATTTATCTATATCAGGTATAATGACTTATGATAGATCCCAGGTTTTTATAGAGTTGAGAAAATATATACAGACATGTAAGGTGAACAATAGGAGTTTGTTTACTTTTTTAACTAATGTAAACTCTTTCTGTCTAATCACAGTGTGGCAAACTTTGTACTACTTAAAATTTAGAGTTAAACTGAAGTAGGCAATATTTCTCAGAAAAAACTAAGAGTGAGCAATATAAGAAGCTAACAGATGACGAGAAAATGGAAAGTTGTTTCTCATTATCAACACACTTTTGTAATATTTCTTTATAGTATAAGATGATAGCATATTGGTTCTTTTTCCTTTCAAAACTTTCTTGCCATTGATTAAAAAGGTATTTCTTGATCTTTATGATCACTAAAGGTCAAGTTTTGTTTGAAAAAGATAGTAAGCAAGAGAAGAGAAGTAGTTGATGACTCTTGAAGTTTTTTCAAGTTGATTTAAGGAAAGTCATAAAACTTTATTAGTTTAGAAGTATAAAAACTTCTTGCAAACATTTTTTTTGTATATAATCAAAGAATCAGTGGAAAGAGATCCCTATATTGATCTGCTCTATTCTGAATAATTATCAAATTTTCATTATCTTTTGTAAATAGTCTCTAAAAGTCCATAGTTTCATAAAATATTTTATAGTATGACTAATAAATCTAATATTTCAATAAATACCATTTTTTCAGATACAAGAGTTCACTTGAAAAATGTTCAGATCCATTGATAATTATTTGTGAATATTATATATATTGTTTAAAAATTGATATAACTCATCAGCTAAAAACTGATCTAGTTCAAAAATTAAGCTAATATTTGATCGATTATTTAAAATTTCAAGCCCTTGGTTATTAGAATAGAATATAATTAGATTAATAATTCAACAATTATTCATCAATCTTTGTATTAATTCGGGTTCAATATTTCAGTGACTATTAGATAATGAATTTAGATTAAAAATTCATTAAAATTCTACTTTCGAATGTTAAATTTGTTTATCAAAATGCATACAATAGCCTATAATTATATATGTATTTATATAAATATAATAAAAGATGAAAATTCAAAGTAATTTTTTCTTATCCATATTTTTATTTTATTAGTTTAATCATTGTGACTAATCTTTCATAAGTCTCATTTAATAAATTTCATCTTAAAATTTGGCATACTAAGATTTGACAAATCTTATAAAATTTGTAAAAATTTGGTGATTTATATCTGAAAGATATTTCCATAAAATAATGGTTACATATATTGTAAAAAAATTTCTCTACTGATCAGCAGTAAAATTTAAAAATCTTTCATCATTATTTACTTTTCTCGAAATTTGGCCAATATCTAATGATACTTGAAACATTTTTATTATTAATTGTATTTTATTTAATATATTATTCATTATATTTCTTCTTTAATCTATATTTATTTAACAAGCCATTTATTAATATTTAAGAAAAAACAATACATAGAATCAATAATTAAATATCAAATTGGATCAAAATAAGATAGGCAAAGGAATTCAAACCATCTGGTATGATTCTTACTAATAAAATGTTTTTATACTACATTTGAGTTACAGCATTTTCATCAATAGAATCTCATTTATGTATTATCAAATCTCTTGGTATAAACTATTTGTTTATAATATTTATACCATTAAAATTGTAATAATTATTTTCATAATTGATATTCTTCTTGTAATGATAATATGATACTAGTACTGAAATGTGTCCATATACTTTTGTATTGCAGAAATATTGCACAAAATTAAAATTAAAATTGCCTGAATTATTATTATTTTTTTTTCAATAATTGAATTAAACTTTATTCTTTGCCATAGTTACATTAATTTATTGATAATTAAAAAAGGTAATGATTTATTTGATGTAAACTTGATTCACTAGAACCTAATAATATATCAAGAATCAAAATATTTTTATGCTTAAATTATATTTCATATGGCAAATTTGAATAGCTGCATATATAACTTTAATACTATATATTTTATTATCAAATGGTTGAAACTAATCAATATTTAGTATTAATTCCAAATGCAAATCAGTTATCTCTTTGCTAAAAAATAATTCTGAGTTTTTATCTTTAAAAGTTTTTCAAATATTACTATCATAGATATTACATAGAAGTTCATCAATATTTAATTTATCTATTCAATATCAAAGATTAGGTTCAAAATTCAAATTTTGATATATTTATGACAATTAATATCAAATAGTAGAATAGAGAAAAACTAAATTGAACTAATTAATTATATTTCCATTTAATAATTCTGATTGTGTAAACAATGAACAATCATAAGTTTTTCTTTATTTTATTGCTGAATTAGGAAATTCAATATGAATACACTTCAGGACTGATAGCTGATTGTTTTTTTGAAAATCAAAAATATCATTTTATCAATATAATTTGTGACATCCTTGACATATCACAAAACTAATGAACTGATTTAATAATTTAAGTATATTGTTAATAGTATACAAAGATCTACTAAAGAGCTCAAATTCTTTGCCATCAATTTCAATTAGTACCAATTTCATAAATTTTAGTAATTTATTTGTTGCACTAT
>CAJVPT010001075.1:0-23577 GCA_910592055.1 Acaulospora colombiana
ATTTTTAATGTAAAGTATACATATGTTTAATAAAGCACACATACCTAGCCTGACAAAGGGTTTAAAAAAAAAAAAAAAAAAATAAGTTAGTTATTATGTAAAAGTCTATATAAAATTGTAGCTACTTATTTATTATATAATAAAGATATACTATAAATACATGCTACTGACCTGGCTTAATGGATTATTGCTAAAAAAAAAAAATCAGAATGGCTGATAGCTTAAATAAAAGTTAAGAACGTGGAAAATTCAAATAATAATAAATATAATTATTATTATTATAATTATAATTAATAATTTTTTTATTAAAAAAAGCCAGTTACTATTGAAAATATATAATATTCTAAATTTATTTGAATATAAATTAACATCAATAATGAAATAACCGTTTCGAACAAGTAATTAATTTATAATATTAATTTTTTCTACTATTAAACCATCTGGTGGTTTATTCTTTGTATGAACACGATGTTCTCCAAGTCTTACTGATCCTCACCCATGGGCCTCTGTCTTTTCTGTATGTCTCTGTTCAATGGCAATCAATGCATCTAAAGCTTGAGAACCGCATATGCTGTACCCCTTTTAATAATAAAATTGCCTGAATTAACTCTTTCACTGCGATATAAATATTTAAATGGAATCATGAAAAGTCATTAATTTAAAACACCAACATTCCCATCATTTCTTTTAACTATCTGAAAAAACTTGTCTATAATCTTATTTTAATTAAAAAGGAAATAAAAATTTAATAAAGTCATAATAAAGAATTTTGCAATTGCGAACTAATAACTTGAATTCTTTACACAGCAGGATATAAAGTTTCTGTACTTGATTGACCGGAAGCCTTGATATTAATGAACTTTCTCTCGTCTTTCTATTTTAGATGCATGCACAAATTGCAACTTAAGATTTGAACTTTCAACGTCACTTTGAGATAAACTTTATGTCCAATATATTTTCTTATTAGAACTATCATTTCATTTTTGCATGGGTTTGGGCACGAAATAAAAATTATTTTAGTTTTCTAGAGAGATCGTTACCGAATATAAAGTTGTGCTTATATTAATCCAATGGTGAAATGACATCATTACGGAGAGCTATTGGATTAAACGGTATATAACGCGTGCTGCTCAGACATGATGTTTTGTATCTACTATACGAATTCAACCGTCGCGGAAATTCGTCTTCGGGATTAGAAGCAATGTAAATTTTTCATCAAATATTTAGAGAATGCGAAAGAGAATCTAAAAAATAACGAGGGTCCGGATTAGAAAAACCGAACATCCTTCTTATTATCACCTGTTTTTGATTCTTTCTTTCATCATATATGTCGAAAATTTTATTTAATCGCGTCATAGACGCGAAAATTTACGATTGTCCACACGCTTGGCTAGATTAACCAGCTTATATCCTTGGACCGTTATTACCATTCCTTATCAATTTGAACTCTCTCCAGATCAATCAAAGTTGATTTCAAGAAATGATAAATGTATCGACAACTTTGGTATGAATAAAAAAAGCGTCCACGGCAGATTCCCGTTTCTTTCAGAAGCAACATTTGATTTCTTTACACGATTTTTCCGTAAATTTATGCGAGGGTATGATGGTGGAAAGATATTCCACACGATAGAGCATTGAAGGAGGTTATTACATGAATCAATAAATCCGCTATATTAAATACTCCATATAGTTAGTTCATCGTTCACGTGACTAGTATCACTCGTCATAATCACATGATAAAAAGCATAGAATTTACGTAACTTACATTTAAAACTTTCGTTTAGAAAAAATCGAAATGTCGTAATATATTTAAGTCCGACACTCTTTAATGTATATAATAAGGAAACTGTGCCTCTTTCTAAACGAAGTGTTCCACCTATTAGGCATTGCGAATTCGAAAAATCAGGGTAACTCAAATAGTAAATATCAATCTGAATCATGAACGACTCTTTCGGTTCTGGTGGAGAACAGTTCGATAGCGAAGGAGTTATGGGAGCTGCTTTCATTCCTGCTCCAAACGACGTTCGTTCCGCGCTACAATATACAGCTCTAACATCCTTGACTCCAGCTTCCGCAGGTTTTTTTTTTTTATTTCCTGAATTATTCGGATTTCTAAAACGCCTTGTGCCTCCCGCTCTAATTTGCTTTGCAATCCAACAAAGTTATGAGTGACATACCTTCGATTGCAATCACATTTGAAGAGTATTCGACTTGCAATACATCGGATCCAGAATATGCGCGAATTGCTAACCTGTTGGAAAATCAAGCTTCCTCGCAATTTGTAGACATAGCCCTGCAACAGCAATTGCATACTGTTAGGAACTTGCTGAACCAAGTGGATGTGAGTTATGTGTAAGTTTGCACCATCGTTATTTTTTTCTTTTTAATTAGATTTGACAATTTATTGTTGTAATAGGCGATTCATAATTATTTAAAATACTGATCAAAATAATGGATTTAAATTAGGCGATTTAAAACTCCTTCGGTGCCATTCCCACAACCTTCGTTCGAATATGCATTCTCTCCCCAACCCTCCGTTCCGCAAAAAAGGCCATTTACACAAGCAATGGATATGGCTTCACGAGACAGCGACTCCTCAGATTTTCATCATAATATTTATCAAATCTCAGGAATGGGACCTTTATTACAACATCATACTTCAACTCCAGTATTTTCCGGTGAGAATGGTATATCTCAACAAATGGATTATCAGAAAAATGTATATTCGAAATCGAGCATTTTATCCAGCACGGATTCGCTTCAAGGGAATAGTACGTATGAAAACAAAATGAAGCCCCCGAAAGAATGCCAGCAAAGTGTTCACAAGGACTCGGGTGATTTACATTCAATTAATGATCAGAAATACAAGGACAAATTATCACCTGTTGATCACAAGGAGTATCGTTCTAATGTTTCGGATAAAAGTCCATGTAAAATATCGGAGAGTACATCGAATATATATCCGCCACCTCCGAAAGTAATTATTGAAAGCGTACCTCCAAAGGAATGTACAAATCCAGAAAGTTCACAGAAATATCCAGATTCGTCTTCACAAGTATTAGAAAATCGGTTGCCTTTACCGAAAGTTGTCATAGATAACGAAGCGTTCTCTTGTCAAAAGAATATAGAAGATCGCAATATAACAAATATAACAAAGCGGCATAATATGCGTATTACTTCTCCGGAAGTTGTTATAGAAATTCCACCTCGCGATATTCTGGCAGAATATCGATCACCTGATGAATTGCGTAGCGGTCAGCAAATTTTTCAGAGAAGATCAAGCCAAGAATTGAGGAAACAAAGGGACCGAGACGATGAAAGAAATGGAGAGAGTATGTAACATATAATGGCAATTTATTAATGCTTATTCATTTCACTACCACAACTTTACTGAATGCTGATTTTTCAATAGGTTCTTTGATCAAATTGGTTAATTACATTAATACAATCTTTGAGGCTGAAGATTATATCTTTTTCTGATCCATCATCGACCTCATACTTGTCGATCATTGTCCCTTCTGGTATAAATTCAAATGAACCTTTGCTTACATTAGCGGCCATTCGCCAACTTACAAAGTATGTTGGTAAAGTGAGTCGCTATGGGCGTCTTGAAGAAATTGAAGTGGATGATTTGGGAAGGGTTCTGAAGATTTTAGAAAGATCAGTTCGAGAGGTTGAGACTTCAGATATCCTTCCTAGCAATCTATCAGCTTCACTTTGTACACAAAAGAATACATTAGTCAGCTTAGAAAATGATCGCTCCGAGAATGATGAAATGGATCAAGACGCCGAGTCAAATATCAGAATTGTTGAAGATAAACTCGAAAAGATAATCAATGGAATTGAAGCCGCGATTGCAGCTTTTACAATAATGACTGGTGGAAAATTAAGCAAGCAGGTTTGTAGCCAATCTCGACATATATTGTTTCATGATATCTCGGAAGTTATGAATAATTGTATATTATTTATATAGCTTTATCCCGAGGATCTAATCACTTCAAGTCTTAATCTCGTGAAAGGTCAACTCGGAGGAATAGTCTATCGTATATTCGAGCTGAACACTTCTGATGATGCACTGAGCAGTATGCATACATGGTCAAGTTCATTATTTATGTTCTATATTAGTTCATCTGCCTAATTGTTGGTTTGTTTTTACAGATGAACCAAACTCGATTTTGCGAGAAATGTTGAAGAAATATCCTCATTATGACCTGCGATTTTTGTTCTTGTATGCTATTTATTTTTTTTCTTATTTCCTTAACTCTTATTTGTTGTCGTTTTACTTCTCGAATCAAGCGCCAAATTGCCGGAATTCTTCCCGTAATCACCAACTATTTGCAAAAATTATATGAACTTATGCGTCAGGAGGAATTGTCAGATGCTATCGTGATAACGATTAGCTTTATTGCTATTGGTCCATTCTTTGTGGACTCGGCGAATGGCAACAGCAATTTTATATTTGGAAATGGTATCGAGGCAGTGAAATTAGTCGCACTCGATTTATTACGATCGGTAAGAAAAGTGGCGCATAATAATTAGCCGGATGTAGACGATGTTCTGAAAAATTTTCTTCAATAGGTATTCATAAATTATCAAAAACAACGCACGTGGATACTTGAGGAAATTCTTACTTCTCTCATTAAATTGCCAACCGCAAAAAGAAATTTAAGGCAGTACAGGTAAACTTTTACCAGATCTGATTTAATTTCTATGGCTGTTTGATACCTGAAATGATGATTGTAAATATATTGAATGAAGGTTGCCAGATGGTAAATCTATCCAAATGGTCTCGGCGCTCATTCTACAATTAGTACAAAGTTGTACTACTGGAATGAGTCAAGAGAATTTCAAAAGTGTAGACGAACGACGAGATGCGGAAGTTACTGAAAAGGGCACACGTGACGATAATGGCGAATTAAGAAAATGTGGACATGTATGGAAAGCTGGGATGGACGCAGCTAGTACCAATGCTGGTTATGTTTTCAAATTTTTACTCTCAAGGTAAATATTTCTTCATTTGTGGATTTATCACGTTGATAGAAGCTTTATTCATACTTTAAAAAAAAAAAATAATAATCCAGATGTACCAAGTCAATTAAAAATTCCAATGAATCTGAGTATCGTGTTCTATTGGATAATTTCATGGAAGACGTGATAGCGGTATTAAATTACCCGGAATGGCCAGCAGCCGAAGTGATTGTTCTTATTTTCAGTAAAATAATGGTATGTCATTTTAATAAATGAGGCGGCGCATCTGGGCATATATTAAAAAAAAAAAAATAATAATAATAATAATTTTTTTTCCTTTAAAAAAATGTGCATTTAGATTGGATACATTAATGATAAAAAAGCTGACACGTATACAAAATCGATGGCCATAGATTATTTGGGAACTATAGCTGGTCGCATCAAAAAATTCGTTAATTCCAGTATTATATCTCACGAAGAATCATCCGACGATATCTGGGAGGATAAAGACGAACGACGATGGATGCATAAGATCAAGTACATTCCAAAGGGAGAGGTATTAAATATTTGCTCATAATGATTCCAGGAAAAAAGCACCACAACCAATGTATTTATTATGTCATTCGTTATTATTAGATTACAACTCTCACTCGCATGCAGGAAATTAAGAATCTTTACGAATGTCAAAGGGCTGTACTCTCTTTTCTGGAGATAAGCGCCATGGAAGATCCTGCTGTGCAGGTACATAGTTTAAATATCATTATTTAATGCCTATGTTATACTTGAATTTTTTTTTTTTTTTTAAAAAAAAAAGAAAAATCTTTTTTAAGATTAAAATTCAAATTAATCCTTATTATTTAGTGTGCGCGTCAATTTTACTTGACGGAATGGGGATTTTCGTTTATAAATACTTTACAATTGATAGAAGAAAAAAAGTCGGATTCAAAATGCGAGGACGAGGAGGAAAAAAACAAATATGAGTTCATGAAGAAGCTGATGGATAAAATTATCGCTGAATATTGGAGGATGTCATCTGAAGATCATATAGCTCAAAGTCTTGGACAGAGGTTAGAGCTTTGATATTAAATACGAGGGCGTTAAAAGGCGAACTTAAGTAACGATCTCTCCTCTTGTCATGTAGGTCACAGAGTGTTGATAGATCGGATATCCTTCTCATCACTGAACTTCTCGCATCCAGACAGTCACTTTATCAGAACTTTGATACGATTCTTTCTAGAATATTAGTATCTTTGGACATGGGCGTAGTGGCCTTTCGAACGAAAGCCTTAAGAGCTCTAGGACAGGTGGTGGTTTGTGATCCTAGTATTCTGAGTCAAGTAAGTTACCAGTATTTTTTTCTGCAGTCTCGAGGCTTTGATTTTATTTTTTTTTTAATAATACTATTCAAAACTCAATAGGTCAATGTTCGCCAAACGATTGCACAAAGGCTTTCCGATAATTCCCCGGCAGTACGTGATGCAGCCATCGATCTTGTTGGTCGATATCTTGCACAAAAACCCGAGATTACCGAACAATATTATAAAGTCATTAGCGACCGTGTATTAGTGCGTTATCGATGATCATAATGGCTTCTGGATTTCAAACGCATGCAATGCTCAAGTCTCTCATCATATTTTATATTTAAAGGACACCGGTCTTAATGTGCGAAAACGTGTGATTAAATTACTTCGCGACATATACCTCAAGAGCACTGACCAGACCATGATGATAGATATTGGATGTAAAATTCTCACGCGAATAAACGACGACGACGATCATGTCAAGGTTGATGGCAAAAATTTTTTCTGATTCACGTGCGCTCAGATCGACGAGGCTAATCTTTTTTTATGATTTCACAGGATTTGGCACTAAAAACTGTTCAGGAGTTATGGCTTGTACCGTTTAAGCACCAAAAAAATGCTGGCATTTATTTTGGCGATGAAGAAAGACAAGGCGATTTTAGTATGATGTCAGCTGTTGGGAAAAAAGAGGTTTTAGCAAGAAGCTTGCTGGTTGTTGGAGTCGCTGAACGACTCGGAGAAAGGAATGGAAATATCATGGGTAGTTTTTTCAAAAAGGTTGGTTAATAATATAATATTTCATTTTGGTTTTTTTGGCAATGTTTGTTATAAATTGAATATGAAAAATAGGTGTTGGAAAAAGACGACAAACAAAAACGGGAAGCGTTAAATATATGTCAACATATGGTCGATTGTCTTTTTGAACATCTGTTGACTCTTCAGGACTCAAATTCAAAGGTATTTACAATTTTAGATCATCATTCTTTTGATTATAGTCATAGTCGATTATAAAAAAAAAAATAATAATTTTAATAAAAAATTCTAGACCGAAGTTGTTAGTTGCATTAGCACAATAGGCCTTCTAAGCAATGCATCTCCATCATTAGTCAGTAACCACGTCGTCACCTTGCAACCTTATTTAAAAAGCGCCAGTTCGGTAAGGAGCTTTTTTGTTTGTTCAAATTTTCTTCGGAAATAATATCATTGCTAATTCGAAAAATTTTTTTCTTTTTAGCCGGAAGACCAATCGATATTATATTATGTTCTGGTGATATACCGAAATGTTCTTCCCCTCCTTAAGAGACCCAATCCGATTTTCTTGAGCGAAATAGAAACTGTACTTATGGGATTGTTAACAAAGAGTCCTCAAAAAGTAAATAATACCATCATCATAAGGCGCGAATGAATGTTGTACCTTATCATTCTTTCTTAAATTATGTTCATAGATTCTCCAAGAAGTCGTTCCGTGCCTTTGTGTTATCATAGACAAACTGACGCTTAATTACCCGCGACTGACAAAACTTTTACGTTCGTGTACCGGTAAGGCTCCCTTATTTACCCGCGATTATATGCAAATGCATACCTGGTAACGTGTACCGTTTGTGCATTATAGAAAAGCTTAAAGTAGAAAAGAAGCAATTGGAAGCTGGCAAAGAATTATCATCGGCCCGTAACGTCATGGTACTTCTTTTGATTATTGGTTTGTTATGCAAAAACTTTGATTTCGATAAGAAGAGAGCGGATCAACCAGGTTGGTTGTTTTACCTTAATAGAAAAAATAATTATCGTCATCTTTTGAATCCATGCTAACCCTTCGAAACAAACTGACATATACCTTAGAGAAGATGAAAGATTTAGATTCGATTGACAAGGTTATTCGAGGAATAATTTGAATGTTATTCTTATTCTTCTATTTTCGTATGCACGCAGATTAAACCATTCTATTGAAATAGGGCCCCATAATAACAGTTACTTTCCAGCTGGTTTTATATTTCTGTAATGATGGTCTATCGGAAACGGTTCAAAAGATGGCATTGCAAAGTTTAGGCAAGTAATTAATTAGGAGTGTGTTTTCCCTGTTTGTTTGTATGCCCCTTAACGAAAAGCTCTTCTTTGTTTAGGCTTCATATATCTTTCATATCCAATAATAATGCTACGACCAGAAAGCACCAATTTAATGGATCGCATACTAAATACTGGTGTGATGGACATGAAAATACAATTGATGAAAGTATTCTTGGACTTTTTGGTGGAAGAACAACAAAAGATAAACGCGGACTTGGAAGACAAAAGTATGCGTATTAATAGTTGTAGATTTATCATAAAGCAGGTCAATTTCCTCATCCTAATAATCTTATAGAGAAAAAAAAGAACATACCTGTCGACCTGAAGGTGCTAATCGGGAACGCTGACGAGTTTGCTGAGGCTGGGTATGATGCCAATAAACTTGGTTTAATTAAGAAAATTGTTTTTAAAAAAAAAAAAAATCCTCACTCACGTGATTTCATTCTTAAAGCGTGAGCAGCTCTTTAATGCAGAGATACCTGGATCGAATCTTGGAATGTACCTTCGATCAAACCCAAAGTCTAAAAATTGTTGCACTAGACGTTTTAGGTAACATTATCCAACAAGGTCTAGCACATCCTGTCTTGGTAAGACTTTTTCAATTCACTTTAACTATCATCAGCACGTCTGTCTAATTGATCTTTTTCAATTTAGTGCATGCCAACCTTAGTCGCGATGGAAACCAGTCCCGAGAAAAATATACGCGATAAGGCATTTAAACTTCACCAGCATTTAAATGACAAACACGCTTCTCTGATACACACTCGAAACGTGGATTGTGTTAAAAAGGCTTATGCTTTTCAAAAGCAGCTTGCCGATGGAAAAACAGTATCCGGTAAATTCTAAAAATCTTGAACTAATTTTATTATATATGTTGATATAGTAAAAAAAAATTATTATTATTTTTTTAATTCAGGCTATGCAATGTATACTCAAGAAGGGCAGCCTGAAGCCTTGCTAAATCCGATGTATTCTCTCCTTAAAGATAAAAGAAAATCCCGTAACGATTTTCTCATTTCCATCGTTAAGACTTTTGATTTCGACTTGAAACGCTGCGAGGAATCCAAGGTAACATTTCAATTCTTGATTTCCGCCTCAAAATTGTTGACGACGCTTCTACCAAATCCTTTTACCATTTAGGTGGACGTTGGATTTTGCAGATTTATCGCCGAGAACCTTGCGATGATCGACTATAAAACCATAGAAGAAGTTCTTCACGTCGTTCATTTTATTGATCGCGTCCTATCTGTTGTCGCAATTAGTGTGTTGCATTCGATCCAGAAGAACACTCAATTCAGTAATATAGTTTTTGATAATTCAGGAGAGGTTATTTTAGATAATGTCCGTGTTTATATTGAGAACAAAATTCCTGATGACTATTTAGAGCCAAATGCATTTATAACCAATGAAATTGCAGATGTTGATGATGCATTGGATACTTTGGATTTGCCAAACGGAGGAGTACAACCGATGGAAATAACCGAAAATCGGGAAGAGTTGTCGGTGCAAGAAATCAAGAACACTGATCAAGGTAAATTAAAAATGTTGTCGTCACCCATCACGCTGTCACCAAACTTAATCTTATTTGACCATACCAGAGAATGTCCTGCCGCTTTCTTATGCCGCCACGGTTTCCATTTGTATGACCATTCTAATGTATTTAAAAGGACATTTAAAAAGGTTATACTCATTGAGCGAGGCGTGAGTAATTTATAAAAAAAAAACCAATCTCCGTTTATGGTTTTGTCCAAGCTATGAATAACTCGCATTATCTTCGTCCATGCCAGAAAATGTCGGAATTTCAATCCAGTACAAAGCGGATCTCACAAGGACAAACCGGCTGTACGCAATCAGACCGCCCCGTCTGTTATATCGTGGGAAGGACTTCCTTTCCTGGAAAAACCCTTGCTCTCGGAAAATGATGTTTATAAGCAATGCGAATTGGTATGTTTTACATCACATACTCTCTCTACATCCGATGTGAAGAACCGGATTTTCTCACGCACTTTTAATTTTTTTTAGTTCAGAAGACTCATGGCCGAGGATGGGACTCAAGAGGAAGAATTTGCTGAAACTGAATTGGAAAGTGATTTGTTCTACAAGCAACCAAATGAATACAACAATATGGATTTCGAAATTACTGCCTCGTATGCGCTCGATGAAACCTCGATGAGACAAGTGGGCACCAACTCATCGTCTAGAAAGGGAATAGTAAGAAAGTTGGGTGGCCCGTCAAAATCAAAGGTCGCATCAAAATCTTCAGTCGTCAGAAAAAGAAATTCATCCCCTTCAAAAAAGTCAAAAAAGAAACGAAAATCCATTATGGATATGGTATCTGAGGAGGAAGATGGTGACCTGATTACGTGATTTCAGGACAGAAATTTACGAACTTGCATGCATGTTTCCCAGATTATGTTTCATTGGTAATTTTAAGCGACAATGATTCCATGACATTGAACTTATATAATTGATTTATTTTTTTTTTTGTTTTAATTTCACTCATTGATGTAATATACTTAGATCATGGCTTCCACTCATTAAATAGTCATAATATCGCATGTAATTTTAATCTATAATAGAATTCATGAAGGCAAGAATTTAGTCATTCGTCTTATTAATCATAACACAATGGGTGTGAATTGATAATCATATAACCACATAACAAGTAGAAGATCCTTTAAATTAAGTATATACGACACATATGGCATATACTGTATATTGAATATCTCATTATTTTTATAAGTTTAGAATCAACTCAATCCTTAATAAATATTTGCGGTATATTTAAATGAATCTTTGCAATTTCTTCAATCAATTACAGAATGAAAGGATGTCATATTTATGCAAGTAATCATTGCAAGAATTAAAACAAGGAAGCTAATCGGAAACATCACCACAATTTAGAATAATCAATTGTCATAAAAATAATTTAATTTCGAAATTTTTATAACACGACACACGATACGTTCCTTAAATTACTTTTAGTTTAGAAAAATTCACCGCATCACATTACCACAATTTTTAAATGTTTAGGGTCGTTGAGTGGTGCGTGTTACTAACGCTCTATGCAGAGAGCGATAGCATGATTTGTTCCGCACGCAACCTGTTCAACAATCACGTCCTGAGGAAACATGACTTTCATTGGCAGAAACTGATTTTTCATATGGCCGAGTCCTAATCTTCCCGAAGGACTGCCGCTGCCCCACGTAAACAGCTCTCCCGATGCTTTTAGCAAACGTACATGAGTGCGATTGATCGAGATGAGAAACCTGAAATTCAGTTTAACCACCTGAAATCGCCGCAGTGTAATCCGCGGCACAGTAAATCTTTTGGATATTATTTAGGTCGGGTATACGGGTCGGCCTCAAGGAATCGATCGTACGGTCACCCAATCCCAATGCGCCGTAGCCACATGTGTACACTTCACCGGCATCTGTTAGAGTCGAATGAAGCGAGTTTTAGCAAGATTGTGATGAACTCGTCACTGTTCTCCTCCAATTAATGAATGTCGTGGTCAGGCTATTTTTTATAGCAAGTTCGTCTTCTTTCATGCCTAATCAGATGGCCCCTGAACTTGTGTGTCATCATCTTTTTCTAAAAATTGATAATTTGAATTCGATAATACTTACCAGTCACGTATGCGCCAAAGGAGCCACCGGCTCCAACATCGACTATCTTATGCTCGACAAGAACTCTTCTTGGTTCCAAGATCTTAAAGAAAAAAAAAATCAATTGTTTTTTTTTTTTCTCTCTCTTTCTGAAAGAGAAAGATGTAAACCGGAAATTGAAGTAACACGTAAAAGTGTATTGATAAAAACCTTGTTAACCTTTTTTCCTGTCATGCACTGCCCATATTCGGAGTTTCCCCAACTCCACAGCTGACCATTGTCTAAGAGTAAAAGTTCAACATTGGGGATAAAAAACATATGACTTATCGACAATACGCGTCAATTTACCCAACAAAGCGAAAGTGAAGTCGGCGGTGGATGCAATCTTGCGAATGGGAGAACTATGGAATTTTGGAATCAAAGAAGGAACCGATCGATCCAAGGTATTGCCATTCCCCAAACCAAGCTGTCCATCGGCACCCCATCCCATCGAATAAAGATTATCATTTTCTATGAATTAGCATCGATTTAAATGGATATGACGGAAATGTGTAGATATGATACTTCAGAAAGGAACCTACCGGTCAACAAGATAGTATGATCGAACCCGCATACTACCTGAATGATATTTTCTTTGATATCGTTGACACGACGAGGCATAGGAAAACACAAAACTTTTGGATTCTCGTCATAAAGAAAATCTTGTTTGCTTCTTCCAAAACCAAGTTGTCCATACATGGTGCAGCCAAACCCAAATAAATCCTTTTTACCTTTATTTTTGTTAACATGGAAAAAAAAAAAAAAAAAGAATGGAATAATGAAGCAAACATCATCCTTGGTAAAACGAATGTCAACGTTATGATCGTACATACCACTTTCGTCCCTCGACAGTAAAACAAATGAGTGAAGTCGACCGCAACTTAACGAGTGTACCTTGTAGACTTGTGGTAGTCCTTCGACGGGCCCATCACAAAAATACTTATCACTTATCGCCCCATGGCCTGTCAGTAATTTAACAAGATGTGAGATTCATTTAGGAACCGAGAAAAATCACTAAAATTTACCTAATTGTCCAAAAGAATTCAGGCCTAATGAAAACACCTTTGTAATTTTGCTTTCACTAGATTTAAAGGCGATGAGAGAGTGGGCCCAACCACTTGCGATGTGGGTGACGCTAGTATCCTTTTCGTAATGCACAGAAAATTTGATCGACCATCACATACTTATATTCGATTTCTCGTAAATTCAACGCACCTTATCCTCGTCAAGTCTTATTCGGGTTTTCACGAGTTCACCGAAATCAATCAGCCGAGGAGAAGTTGAGACTTCAAAGGCAGTCCCACGAGTATTTATATTTGAGCCCACGGAGCCCCAGTAAAACAGCAACTTTCGTCGAGCTCCTGACACGTTGATCGAATATTTCCGACCATGCAACGTATTGATCAGGCTGGCGTCGAATTTGTTTAATATGGAGGGTGACATGGTAAAAGAGTACGATCGAATGTTACTTTTTTTGGAGATCCCTATCCATTTTTGGAAGGAATGAATTAAGATTTAACGTAACACAAATCGTGTCGTTTTGTTTACCGAGTACAGGTGTAGATTAGATAAATAAACTGTCGCGTCGCGAATCATCCATCCAGTGCACGTCTCACTTTCTGTTTGGCCAGTAATTACTTACGTCTTTAAGAATTATAGAATGAATAACGAACAAGAACGGCAGAATGAACCACCGAAATTCATTTTACCACCGATATGCAACTTGCCGGCCATTTCTCTAATAAACACTCCAAACAATAATCCTTCTGCTCGTTCCGCGGGAATTTTGCCAAGCCCTTCGAAAATTTCTCAGGTCTCGTTTTCCCAAGCTCAATTGAATAACCGAAGCACTCTAATTATTAATAATTCCGTAAGGCCCAACCGTCACAGCATGCCTTCGCAAAAACTGCATCCTTCTCACAACGACCTCCTTTCACCCGAGTCACTTCCACTGAACGATCGCACCAACGTTTCTTTCACGGCTTACTGGCCAGGGTATTACACGGAGCACTCCATGGCCTCTCATAGTAAAGACAGCAGTAATATAAACACGTCGCAGGCCGTCGACTCATTATGGTTCGGAAATGGTGAATTTTTTTATTCAAATCGTCAGGATACGTCGCCTGGTGGAATTCCGAATATACAACTACCTTCGTTAGATGCGCTGGTCAGCAATTCTCCACACGAATCTTCCGAGAATCGACAATTTGGGTCAGATAGTATTCGAAAGCTGTCGCAGCAGCAATGCGCGAGTGATTCGAAAGATATGATAATATCAATGCGTCGAAAAAACGCGAACCAGGATGTAGAAAATATGGGTAAGAGGGGTTGGATGGGAAGAAGAGAACTTTTTCTTAATTTATTTCGACCCACATGACTCACGCCTTTTACAGATCCATTTCTGTTAAGAAAGTTTGGCTGTGGCACGCAAGACGGTAATGATCAAGAATACCTAAATCTTCAGATCGAAAGCGATAATGATAAAAAGAAATGTCGCTCAAATTGGAGTAAGAAGGAAACGAGATCCTTAATTGCAGCAGTAAAACCCAGGTGGAGGAATCTGTTGTTGGCTCAACGTAATTCCGAAAAGTCTCAAGTATGGTCCGAGATGTTCTCCGATCACAGCAAAAGGTTCTCGGGAAGAACCTTGAAAGCATTCAAGTTAAGGTAACCGCATTTTAGACGACAGTTGTTTATTACTCGATTGAACGCGTGCACATTTAATGATGTTATTATGACCGCCGTCTTCCGAAGGTGGGCCAGACTAGTATCCGATTTTAACTCTGTGGAAGATAGCTTGCTGGCGGGATCCGAGCCCATCGATTTCGATTATTATCACGAAATCAGGGAAATACTTGAGGACGACTCTTCGAATGATGTTCCTTTGTTCCAAACTTCGAAAACGAATGAAGCATCGCCGTACGCGAAAGAGACAGCATTCAATGACATAGATAGAAAACGTGATTCAGAAGGTTCGATTGAAACATTCCACGATGAGACGCTAAAAAGAACTTCAAGGAAACGTGATCGAAAGCAAACCTCCCATACGCCACCTCTATGTCACCCTCTTGAAGCTGACAAGAACGGGAAATTGTCGTTCTCTCAAACAGTGAAGAAAGCGAAACTTGTCGCCGGAGAGAAAACCGTTGAAACCATTCTTCAGCAGATTCAAGATAATAAACGCGACTACGAGAGGTTAATAGGATGTCTAAAGGATCTAACGAGATAATTCGCATAGGCTTCTTTACAAAAGAACATTGGGACGACATTCATAATTTCTAAACTTAAATATGGCATGGTGAGGCGACCAGGAATTTATTTGAATTTTGGTGATACGACAGGGGTGTAAACGAAAAATTTTATTATTTATACATATATATGCGTGTAATCGGGTCACAATGCTTGCCTATAATCGCTAGTCGAATTATTTATATTCCATCTAATAGACTGAAGGAGACGAGATTTCTGGTGGTAGTATTAAGGCTGTCGCCTACATTAACAGACATTCTTCAAATGAATATGGTGCAACCAAGCTCAAACCTTTAGACGGTATCTCATTTATTCTCATTTATTCAAAGTTAACGCACAACCTTTTTTGTAAATAAAAACGAAAAGTTTTAATACACTGGTTCGCAAGTGTAAAACGAGAAATAATAGTTTTTAATTTAAATTTATTAATTAAATCATAAAATAGCACATAAACGATTATCTTCAAGCCTGATAATCAGTTATGATGTCATTTTTCCAGAAACAATGGTGCTTTTAAAGTTAGATCGACCGATTGCCTGAGCTAATTTTAAACGCCGCACAAACGCACTGACCCAATGATTTAACTTAATTTCGACTAATCGCAGAAAATGATTTTTATAAAAGTTTTTTTCATGATACCATCATTATTCTTGTTTCTCATATTCCTGTCATTGTCGCTTGATTCATTACATTCATCTGATGATCCTTTGTCCAAAATTTTTCACCTGATAAGAAATCTAGAAGCCGCGGATACAGACACGTTTTCCACAGCAACTCAGGACGATAACGTTTATTCATACTCGAACTTTTTGGATGACTGTGGATACTTTGGAATTACAAAAAAAGAATGTAAAGAGAGATTTTGCTATTGGGAACCATCCGAAGACCCGAATGCAAAATGGTGTCGGTTCAAGGAGGGCAAAGAATATACGTGCAACGTCGATCCGGCAACAAGAACCGACTGCGGTTATCCGGGAATACAAGAGAAGGAGTGTGTAGAGAGATTGAACTGTTGTTGGAATCCAAGAGAAGACATTGTAGGTTCAAATTATTGTTATTTTAGAAAGGTGCCATGCAAAGGGTATAAGATAGTCAAATCACAAGAAATCGATAATCTTATAATCGTTGACCTGGAACTGATCGGCGATGGATGTGGCAATTATGGGCCAGATCCGAAATCGTTGAGAATTCTCGTCGAGGTATAGTCGTCAGATCATGGAATTTCATACTTTAGTTCGTATGGCATGTACTCTGATAAATAATTAATTATTTTTAGCACCAAACCAACGATCGGTTGCGCGTGAAGATTTTCGACTCAGAGAGATCGAGATACGAAATACCAGAAGACATAGTGCAAACTCCACGTTCTGAACGAATGGATGGGGATCCTCTTTATCAATTTATCTATGAGGACAATCCATTTACATTCTCTATAACGCGTCGTTCGACAGGGGAGAAAATTATTGATACAAAGGTACCGGGAATGGATTCCCTCACATTCGAAGAACAGTATATGGAAATTTCATTCGGGGTTATTGTCAAGTTTACGTTTGTCTTTACAAGTATGCGTTGTGTTTTTATTTGCACCATCTAGTAACATAAATACCCTACTTCACATTAGTTACCACCCAATCCCTATATATATGGATTTGGCGAGATCGTTCAAACGTTAAGGAGGAATCCGATGAATACCTTTCAAACCCTCTGGGTACGTCATTTTCTTTTGCACACAGATTATTCGTCGTCGCTTTCTCTCCTCTTACGCGTCCGTTTGTAATTAGAGTAGAGACGCGGCAACACCCTTTTCTGAGAACGGTACGACCTTCATGTCACAATACTTACCATATATCATAAGATCTAATTCATTGATTTTCCTGATTAGTGTACGGTGTTCACCCATTTTATATGGAAATAAGAAATGGCAGTGCCCATGGTGCAGTAAGTATATGTGTTCGGATGTGGCATCAGCTTTAGCATATCTAATTGAACGTGTACTTTTAGTTTCTACGGAATTCCAACGGCATGGATGTGTCCGTTACCCCATCGAAAATAAATTGGAAAGGTAATTCCGAAATATTTCATCGTTGATTAATCAGTATTGATTACCAATAAAGATTTCTTTAATAACATAATTTCAAGTTATCGGCGGTGTATTTGACTTTTACTTCTTTCTTGGACCGACACCCGCAGACGTGATTGCTCAATATACAAAGGCAAGTTATAGTTTGTCTCACAAAAACAATTGGAGTTCTTATTGTGTCATGCATTTGATACTTTTATCAGGCTGTCGGAAGGCCCGCCCTTCCGCCATATTGGGCTCTAGGTTACCATCAGAGTCGTTGGGGGTATAACAATGTATGATATCTTTTTCGCAATTATAATTTATTTTCTGATTTATTATTTTTTTTTTTTATGAATTCACTTATCAATTTTAAAATTTATACCCAGTTAACCGTACTTTCCAGCGTGGTGGAAACTTTTGGTGAACAAAAAATTCCATTGGAAACCATATGGACAGATTTGGATTACATGGATGGGCAGAAAGATTTTACTTGGAACCCTGTCGATTATCCTAAAAATGATGTTGCCCAATTTGTTAAAAAATTGCATGAAAACAATCAACATTACGTTGTTATTGTCGATCCGGCTATAAAAATTGAGGTCGGATATCTGCCATACGATGAAGGAACAAAGATGAATGTATTCATTAAGAACTCAAGGGGAGATGATATCGTGGGGCTGGTTTGGCCTGGTACGCGCACATGTTTGATTTGAGGTTCGGTCTATTACAAGGTATCATTTTACGTATTACCTTGGATTTTATCACAGGATTGACAACATATCCAGATTGGTTTAACAATGACACACTTATTTATTGGGAAAGCATGATCGAGAAATGGTTAGATGGAATTGTTCTTGACGGGTAAGCGCGAATATGCATTTCGTAATTAGGCGGTTTATGAAAGTCGCTGCATACCTTTTATTTTTATTTTTTTTAAGACTGTGGATTGACATGAATGAACCAGCAAGTTGGTGCCGAGGAGAGTGCAAAAAAGGTGATTTATATGATCCAGAATCCCATAAAAGGGCCGAATCAAAATTTAATGACCTTGCAAAGTCCCCATCAAACAAATTTCGAAACCTTAATAACCCGCCTTATAAAATTAACAATGGCGGCAAAAGATTGCCGTTGGACACACTAACATTGTCAATGGACGCGGTTCACTCAAACGGGATGGTAGAATATGATGTTCATAATTTATTCGGTCATATGGAATCAATGATAACTTACAGAGTTCTGGGAGAGAAGATTAATAAAGGAAAAAGGCCATTCATTATTACACGGTCAACTTTTTCAGGAACAGGAAAATACGCTGGGCATTGGACGGGTATAGTTTTTTAATGCATGTATTTTCTTTTTCATTTGGTTGTTCTTCTCACTTAATGACTATGCTATCACAGGAGATAATTGGTCGAGTGTAAGTTTTTAATTGGTCAAACACGTAATATTTGTGATATAGGCATATACTGTATATATTTATTTATTTATTATTATTATTTTTTCTAGTGGTCGAATCTGTATTTGTCCATACCAGGAATATTAAATTTCCAAGTAAGTTTGGTGCTAATAAGTATAAAAAAAATGCTTCGCTTTATTCACCTTAATTTGTGGTTGTTAAAATAGATATTTGGAATTCCTCTGGTTGGCGCGGATATCTGTGGTTTTAACGGTCATGCTACCGAAGAATTGTGTTTACGTTGGATGCAACTTGGCTCGTTTTATCCATTCATGCGGTAATTTGCTCAGCTCAGTGTGATCATAAAAAAAATTCAAATTATTATTTATTTACATTATCTGTCCCCCTTCTTTAATAAGAAACCACCATGTTAGACACAAAAAATCACAGGAGCCTTACATTTGGCCTTCTGTCGCAGAAACGTCGCGCAAATACATTGGAATTAGATATTCATTATTACCCTATTACTACACTCTCTTCTATGAAGCGAACGCAATGGGGGCTATGGTGCTCCGTCCTCTCTTTATTGAATTTCCGCATTTAAAGGGTGCGTTAGAATCGGATCGTCAATTTATGCTTGGTGGAAGTATTTTGGTTTCTCCGGTGTTACATAAACATCACACCACAGTCTTCTCAGCGTATATACCACCTGGTATCTGGTATGACTTTTACAGGCATCATTTAAGCTTCAAAGTAGATGATCCGGACGGTATTCGCCGAGATCTATACGCGCCTTTGCATGAAATGCCATTGCACATAAGAGGAGGATATGTTATTCCAATGACTCGACCTGGGATGACGACTACCGAGTGTCGCAAAGAAAACTATTATCTTCTTGTGGCTTTGGATGCGGACGGAAAGGCGAAAGGAAGTTTATATTTGGATGATGGAGAGAGTTTAGATATTGATGACAAGTATACTTACGCTGAGTTTGAAGCGTATGATTGGAATGTCCTGGTCGCAAAAGTTTTATGGTATGGTTATGATGATATTATATTGGATAAATTTGTCATCTTGGGAATTAACTGTCGGGATGCAAAGAAAGTCGAGAGGATAATGTTTAATGGCTTGGAGACTAAGTCTGGGTTTAACAATACTGTCGATGAAGATGTCATTTGGACGTTGGATGAGAAGGTTGGAAAGCTAACGCTAGAAGGGTTTAAAATTAGACTAAACGTCGGATGGAATTTAACTTGGATTTTAAGTTAAAATGTGTATGACACGAAATCATTTTTACGGGATCTGATGAGAGGCTGTTTACTAGAAAGGAGTAATGGTGATGACTGGAAATTCTTTTCAAAATTACCATTAGATTAAATACAATAACTTATTTGAAAATATGTATAAGCTTTATAAATTATTTCTCAATCAATGAAACAAATAACATAGTTAATAGAGCTTGAATTTTGAATCAATTTACTTTTTATCTAACAAAAAAAATAAATTTAACTAAATAATAATAGAAAAAATCAGATGGCTCTTTAATTTAAACATATGTTTGATAAAATCGTCAGCTTCAAGCATTGTTTTAAATAATTAAACCACAATTACACAGGATATTTTGTTAAAAATACTATATTGAAAATATAAAAAAGAAATCACTTTAATAAAATACTATAAAATTGATAATATATATTGTTAAAAATTAGCAATCTCATAAATTTATTTAAAAATAACTTTTTTTAAAATTAAAAAAGTAATAGTATAAAATTTTTACTTAATAAATTAACCTTAAATTAATTTTTATAAATTCAATAATTCAATATATAATATATTTTTTTAAAATATTTTGTTTAGTTTTTTTTTTTGTAAATACTTGTAATTAAAAAATGCGTTTCTAAAGAAGGAAATAAAAACAAAAATCAAATATTCTTTATTACAAAACATTAAAATTTTTAAATTAATAATTAAAAAATATTATTTATAATAATTCTCTATCATCTAAATTATTAATTTATAATATTTTTTAAATTTTGTCTGCTAAAATAAAAAGTTATAAATTTTTGTTCTTCAATAAGAGGCATAAATAATTTGTAAAATTATACAAAAAAATATTTACAAGAAATTTTATACTTTTATATTAATAAAATTTTATCAATTTTTTAAAACAATTTAAAAAATAACTTAAAAATTTTTTTTTACTTTTCTTTTTTATTTATACTTCTTTTCAAACAAAAAGCTAACTTCTAATAATCAAAAAAAAAATTAAAAAATATTTTTTTATCTATAACAAAAAAAGTTCTATAAGAAAAAAATCAATAATAAAATACTTATAATTTATCTCTTAAAGCAAAAATATGTACAAAGTTTTATATAATGAAAAATTAAGCAAACAAAAGCTTAAATCTTGAAAATTTTCTTAACTAATATTTTTATTCTTTTATAATTACTTATTTTTAAAACTTTTTAAGAAATTTTATCTATTTTAATTTGATTTTAAATTTTAAAATAATACAAATATACATAACCTTTACTGAAAATAATTAATTAATACAAAACTTATAAATAATTAAATATAAATAAGCTTTTATTAATTACAAAACATACATTAATAATATTATAAATAATAAAAATTTTGATTAATATTTTATTTTTATTTTATTTTTTAATTAAATTAATTTATATATCAAGTTCTATAAGATCAATAAAATATAAGTAATAAGTTATTATATAATAAAAAAACTATTATTTGTTAAATTAAAATCTTTCTTTTCTATAATTTTAATCAAAGTTTAAAATTAAAAATTTTTTTTTATTTTAGTTAGACAATAAAATTATATAATTTATAATCTATACTATAATTAACAATTTTTCTGCAGTAGTAACCTGCAGGTAATAATATTAGGAATTAGAAGAGTTTTTATCTAAACTCCTAATAGAGTAATAAATTACTTCCAAAGTTATATTTAGAGTAGTAATCACAAAAACAAGTAAGCTAATTAGCATTTTTAGCTTTAACAATTTATATTATGTGTATAGTTTACAAATGTTTAATAAATCACATACAATTAACCTAACAAAAGATTAAAAAAAAAACATAATTAACAATTTTTTATTTTTATATTATTATAAGAGTAATAGAAAATATTTATCAATAAATTTCTTTTTTTTCTTTTTTTTTTTTATCCCCTGTCAAGTTAGTTATGTGTAAAGATGGGTTCTTAAAGGGTGAGACAGGGACAAAAATCAAATATCCCTCACTAGAAAACATTAAAAATTTTAAATTAATAACTATAAAAAAACTACCCACAATTGTTTTCTACTATCCAAATCATTGATTTATAGTATTTCCTGACTTTTGTCCCTATTAAAGTAAAAAGCTATAAATTTTGTTTCTCAAAAAGTGACATAATGATCTGCAAAATTTTATATACTAAATACTTTAAGGACCCATCATTAGTTATATATGCTTTATTAAACATTTGTAGGCTGTATATTTTAAATGAAATACTAAAGCTAAATCTCTAACTACTTACTCGTTTTGGTTGTATTATCTCTCTAAGTGCAACTTCAGAAGTGATTTATCACTCTATTAGAAATTTGGGTCACTATTGTAGATCATTCTTTTGAACTCTGACAGGGATCAAAACCCTAATTACTTTATACTACACTTCACTCCATTTAATAGTATTTCTTTCAACTTCTTGTCTTTGACTCTTTTTTCTTTATATATCAGTTTCTTATTGAATCAATTTTCTATAATTTTGTTCTTTTTTTTCTGATCTTGTGGATATAATAGTCTTTTTATCTTGTCATATTTGCAGATTCCTGATTTTTGTTTTCATCAATTACTTTTTCATATCTTGCATTCTATATTTTCTTTTGGAAGTGATTACATATTTTTTCTTGCATCTTTGTTATCTATTTTCTTGTTTCTTTTCCAATTATCTTGTCATAATATATCAAATTTGCTATTTTGATAACTAGTTCTTCCTCTATTAATCCCATATAGAAGCTAAATGTATCCTGACTGGTTTCTGGGATTCTTTTTATCAGTTTTTTTTTCTATCCATTTATCAATTTCTCCTATTTCTATTCTATTATCTATTCTCAAGCTTAACTCTTTCTCTTTTGATTTAGTTTTCCTTTCTTTTAAGAGCTTTCTTAATCCTTTCAAGACTCCTTCTATTCCTTTTTGCCATGCCTTATTCCACTGAGTCTTGTAAGTTGGACATTCTAGCAAATGTTCTATTGTTTTCTCTTCTTGGCCACACATAATGCATTTCACTTGCTTGTAAAGATCTGATCTTTTTGTGACTAGCTTCATAAGTGTTGATAACTCATCATTGATCAGTTTAATGAGAAAGCTTTTGTTTCGTGAGCTTTTAAATAAGGTATTTCATATGTGTTCTTTATTAAAATGTTCTCATACAAGGTTCCATATGTATCTGTGATGATCTTGGATTTGTTGAACCTATCTTATTTATTAATAAAATTTTTTTAATTAGATATAACTATTAAAAGATAGTAGATTAAATAATATAATTTAATTTCTATTAAGTTATATAAAAATATAAAGTCTATTATAAGCTACTTATTTATTATAAATTATTGGTTAAAGTTAATTTTGCAAAAAAAAAAAACTCTTTCTGCAAATCCCTCAGATCCTTAAAAATTTCCTTTTTAGGCAATTCACACAAGGAAAGAGAAACATATATAATTCAAGACACATATTCTTGCAACACTAGTATACAACAATCATCCTAGCACAAGACAACATTTCGTGCACAGCTCTAGAGCAGTAAATTGTTGAAAAATACATACATACAGCAACAACTTTGACTTTTTCTCCTTTTTCAAGAAGAAGGAAAGAAACCAACATAAACTGAT
>CAJVPT010001076.1:0-23569 GCA_910592055.1 Acaulospora colombiana
AGAAAGGAAAAGAAAAGCAAAGTAATAATAGAGATGAGGAAAATGATATTGAAAAAAGGGTAATAAGAATAGGCACACATAATATACAGGGTATCACGGATACAACAAATCAGCATAACCTTATAGAAGATACAAGTGAACAAGGTATAGGGGTAGTAGGATTGTGTAAGACCAAGCTAATATACAGTAATACAAAATGAGCTTTCAATAATCAGAAAGAATACAAACACTTTTATAGTATTAACAAAGATACCCCATATGGTATAGGAATAAGCCTATTAATAAGAAAAGATCTCGAAAAACAAGTAGCATCAGTTAAAGAGACAGATGGTTACATGATTGCCATTAACATGCTAACAAAGAAGAACAAAATCTATATTATACAGATTTATATCCCATCAGATAGACATAGACGCAAAAAAGTACAAGACAAGTTAATAAGTTATATTAGGGGAAAACATGGGCAGGGCTTTCACATAATCTTAATGGGTGACTTTAACATAGCATACAACCTATCAGAAAATAGAGCATCCTCATCCAGGGCATGTTTCAGACTCTCATGTCAACCTGAAATTCCTCTATTCAACTTTCTTGATAAATGGATTTTTTAGATATACAGACAATATGAGAAGGAAAAAACAAAACTCCTACAAGGCAAGATGCCACAAGCAGTAGCAGAATAGATTTCATTTGGATGTCACAGAGCTTAACAAAATACACAATTATATGATTCAACAATCAAGACATGAAAGAAATTACCAGAAGTGATTACACTATGCTTTTGGTAACCCTACATAATGATAATATATTCACAAGAAACAGGATTATTAAACACTGCACAACAAAGGGTCATAAAAATTCTCCACATCAGTGGGAAGATGGTTTCGCCTTGATCTATTCCATCTCCTGCCCTTATTGGTTCCGTGAGATCATTCACAAATATTACTTTGAACTCTCTATTTTGGAACAGGCTCATCATGATCTTGATAAAACCTTTGGGCGTCTTGATCCTTTCCATTGCTTTAACTAGCATTTCCAGGTTAATGATATCATATGCCTTGGCTGTGTCTTGAAAGAGTATCCACAGCTCTTTTTTATTTTCTCTTGCATCTTCACAGATATTGTTAAGAATATTGGTCCTGATATACTTTACTCATGAAAAACACTATTATCATATATTTTTTTTTGTGCTAACAAGTTATCTGATCATCAGAAATCAAAGAATTGAATCAAGATATCTTAATAGTTGCAAGATATATATTTAATTAAACTTATATACAGTATCTATCAAATTACAAGAGTCTGAAAGGCAATATTTACAAGAAGAGAAAGTTGTAGTGATAAATAGTTTTCTTTTTAACTATGTCATATATATATTTTCTGAAGATGTATGATATTATTTCATAGTAAATAAAAATCACAGAAAAAAGTTCCCAAAGAAAAAAAAACTGATTGTGAAGTATTTGAAGGCTTATTTAACCTTTAAAGCGAGAGGTATATAGAGGTTTTTGATAACAAAAGGGTTTATTTTTTCTCTTCCAGTCACTTGTGAACCTCTTAGAGCTATTACTTTCATGAGTTTCTAGAGAATTTTGCCTATCTGAGTTTGACCTTGAATTTTTGATAGCACAAATCCTCACCAAAGGTGATTGGCTAACATGAAATATATCAGTTTTTGGAATGTAAACAAGCTCCTATTTATTATACTCACATGTCTTGATATATTATTAATAATATAGAAAAAAACGTTTTAGAAAAAATGTTCCCTTCAATCATATATGTTAAATCTCCAGGAAACAATTATAATACTGAAAGGTGAGTGATGGGTATAAAAAGAAGATTCAACTTCTATCTCTTATTAAGTTCCTTAGGTAGTGAAAAGGCTTTTTTGGACAAAAGTTGAGGTCTCCAAGCTTCTATTCTGATTAGACAAAGTTCTTAAAAAGATTTCTTTATCCCAATTAGGCAAACTTTTCTATAAAATAGTACTGGCTTCACTAGCGATAAGCAAATCTGTACATCGGTAGAAGGATAAGTTCCTTAAATATTTTTCTTGAAGTCACTTTCAGGAATGACTAAGTTTCTCAAATATCATGAAGCTTAGAGAATATTCCAATCAGGCAAATCCCTTTTGAGAGGAAATTGTAAAATGAAGTAAGAACCTTTTGAAGGGCTTTAATTTGTATTCCCCCTTTTCTTTTTTCCAGTGCTAACTTTAACAATTCATTGTTTTTCAGGATAATCAATAATAACAAACTATTGAAAATAATCTTGATTGACTTAGAGACACTATTGCAAAGCTACTAGGAGAGTAAAATATTGTCCCCTAAATCTGACTTAGAGTATTTAGTTTAGACTTAGTTTTGTTTAGTCTGAACTAGTTTAGTGAACTCCTTATACTGTATTTTTTAAATGTAATTTTTTAACTAATAATGTACAATGATGAGTTAATTGCTTTGTAAAAGTCTGTAAAATATTTAGGTATTTTTCAATATCTCAATAAAGACATGTCATTGTGACATGATTGCAGGTTAAAAAAAAAAAAAAATTAATTAAAATCATCTCAATCAAAACATATAATATTAGAGGAATTAATATTAGCCTGAATACAAAGGCTATATAAATTTATACAAGAACTCAATATAAATATCCTAGATATCTATGAAATCAAACTAACAAATAAAGCAGCAATATTTACTTTTATCTCACAATAAACACATAAGTTTTTTTACAGTAGCAATAATAAGAAACCCAGATGATCTTGAGTAGAACTCCTTATTAATAGAACCATAAAAAAAAAGTTGAAATCTATTGAAAAAATAGAAGGCTATATAATAGAAACCAACTTTTTATCCACAAGATGCAAGCTTTATATCTATAAAATATTTTTGCTATAGAAAAAACTATTAGTAAATAGTTACAACAGCTTCTTCAAAACAAAATTCTAGACAAGTAGAAAAATAAATTCAATATTATAATTATAGATGATTTCAATATAGTTATCAATCTAATAGTAGATCAGCCATTCATTAATAAAAGGATATCAATATACAAGAAAGCTGAAATAGGTCTTTTCAACATTCTAAAAGACAGAAACTATATAGATGTTCAGAACTCTTGAGAAGAAGAAAACACTACCTTTATATGGGCAAACAATATATTATACAGCAAAATCAACTATATTAGATCATTATCAAAAATCAATTTAGACAATATATATAAATTCAAAAACATTTTTATAAAAATATTGTCAAATAGTGATCATATTTTATTATTGACAAAAATGACAATAAACAATCTGTTCAAGAATTAAGTGCAAAAGCAATGTAGAACAAAAGGAAAGAAAATATTTGATTCAGTGAATTCTATAATAGAACAATGAAAGAAATTTAAATTCTAGATAGAAAACAAATTTTTAAAAACTGAATTACAACTTTTCTAATTAAGAGTAGAAAATAGACCTCAAGAACTTGAAGAGGCTTGATATGATATTGAGTCAATAATTATTAGAGTGTTTACAAATATCTTAAAAAGAAAAGGATCTACTCTACTCTTAATATAAAAAAAGAAGTGAAGCCTGGATTAGCAATCCCAAAGAAAGATTTTGAAGTCTTAAGGAAAGCTAATAAGATCCACTTTCTTTTGAAGAAAATACAAGTCAACCAGAATACAAGAATTCTAGCAGATATCAAAATAACTATTCAAAAACTAAAAAAGCTTAATAAGTCCATTAAAGAAATAATAGCTTCTCTCTAATTACAAGAATAAATTTTAGAGCTGTTATTAAAAATTATTAAAATAGAGCATAGCCACAGAATAGTATGCAAGAGAAAAAAAGTCTTCATATCAGAAATTAAATTAAAGAAGCCTTAGAAAGCAGGTGTGAAGACCTCAAGTTCAATCAAAAATAGATATTGAATTCAATATTAAACCATAAAAGATCAAGAATTATACTAAATCAAGTGATAACCATGAATTAAAAGAGAATAAAATACATAGCTACTGATTTATAAACTATCAAAAGCAAGGTTGAGAGCTATTATAAAGAAACTTTTAAATAAAGAAATATCAACTTTAAAAGCTTGGATTCTTCTTGAAAAAAAGAATACCAACTTAAAGAGTAAATCAATTCAATATAGTAACTATCACTAATAGATGAAATCAAAATAGAGTAATTCGAAGCTATTTTGCAACACCACCCAAATAATAAGATAGCCAGTTCCTCATATATTAGTTATAAAATGCTTAAGTATTTAGATATTAAAAGAAAAAGGGGCCTTATGCTTGCTATTTAACAAAGTTTTAAATACTGGATAGATATCTGAAAAATGAATAAGTAGTAATATCTATTCCATTCCTAATCTTAAGCCTTGAAGATATCAACTAAGCAATACTAAACCTATTGTTTTTCTAGAAACAGCTTGAAAATATTTCTTTAAAATCCTCACCAATCATCTATCAAGAATATATAAATAATACAAAATCCTTAAATGCTCAACCTTTGTTGACTTATCAAGAAAAAGTATAGCAGAATCTATTCACCTATTAAATAATATATATAAGAAAACTAGAAAAAAAGAAAAAGAACTATAGATCTTTTTTCAAAATATTGCTAAGGCATAGAATCCAATATTTTTTTTCATGCTTTAAAAAACTATAAATTAGATTTAAATTCTTATAATTATTAAAAAAATTATAATAGATCTTTTTAAAGATAGAAGTTGTAGCATTATTCTTCTTAATAGACTTTTTAATTCAATAGTTACAGAATATGATATAGATCAAGAAAAAACAAATTTTTCACTATTATGAAAAATTTTATATAATTTGCTACTATATAAAATTCAAAATAATACTAATTTAGGTTATACTATAAAAGAAGAATGGTTACTCAACTTTCACAAACCTGAAAAAAAGGTTAAGCTCTCTCTAAGGCAAGTAGTAATAGCCTATATGAATAATATAACATGGATTATCAAATCCAAAAAAGACTTTAAAAGTATTTTGAAAGAAAAAAAAAAGTCCTACATAGTAAACAATTTATAAATTAATGCAACAAAGTCAATTCTTCTTATTATTAACTGAAATATTCAAGATTTTAAAAGGATTCAAGCTGGAATAAAGAATATTATAATTAACAAAATGTATAAGAAGGATTAGATCAGATTCCTTAATATCTGGTTGGGATCAAAACAGAAAAGTTGGGATATGATCAGTTTAATAAAATTAAAAATTAGAATAGTAGTTCAGACAATATTTAAGAAAAAGTTGACAAAAAAACATACTTAATATATTAATAATAGAGTGTTGATCCCAAGAATAGAATATAGAATGCAATATATATATCTTAATGAGAAAACATATAATAAACTCACAGTTATATTAAGAAAGATTTTCATGAACAAAGTCTTAATTTATGAAAAAATCCCAAACAGTTGTATTTATAATAAAAAAATATATGGTCTCAAAAGTATTTAGAAAATACAATTGAAAAGTCATATATTAGCATTATTCTATCAGTTCAATAATAATAGATCTCTAGTATGGTTACCATAATTCAGTTGAAATAAAGTCAGATCAAAAGTTGAGAATTTGAAAATATCTTAGACAATTCTATAGACTTATATAAGATAATAAAAAAAAATCTAGCAGCTATAACATTGGCCCTGGTCAAAAACCTACAAATCACCTTTCAAAGCTGGAGATTAAAGAAAATCTTTAATTATCAGAGAAGTATCTTATTTATTAAATCAATACTGCAAAATGATAGAAAATATAATAAAGCTATTTTATCACTTCATAAGTACAAAATTATATTTCTAGATCAAATTATTAATATAACTATAATGATATTCAAGAAATAAAAAAAAATTGGATCCTTTTTAGCAAATATAAAGGACCAGTCCTCTCTTAATATAAAAAGATCTATAAAAAGATAATAAAGAATTATGATTTTCTAAGAAAGTTATTATACAGACTAGACTGGATAGGTGACAATATTTAAATTGAAGTTTTTCCAATATATCCAAATAAAAGAAAAACATATTGGATAGTCTGCTCTAGCTTTTCAACTAATATATTAGAAAAGACCATTTTTTAATAACAAAATCCAGTTTGCTTCATATTAGTTGATATACAATCCTATTAGAAATTATACTCTACTTCAATCAGATAGATTATCCCAAGTAACAAAAATAGGTATATTATAAGCTTACCTTCTTCCTTATCTAAATAAACATGAAAATCTAAAAAAAAAAAACAAGTTTTACTGCTAAGCAACTCTATAGATTGACTAATAGCTACAAGATAACAAGTAGTAACTCCATTAATATCTAGATCTGAAGTAGAAATTCAGATAGAAAACTAGGAAGCTATACTAATAAGACAAGCCATTTAATCAAAAAAACTTATAAATAAACTTATAAATATCTTGAACTATAACAGAAGGTACATGGTTAATATTTTTACTTTTTATATGATAGCTTCTATAAAAAAGAGACAAAAAATAGCAAGCTTCATCAAGAATTTTTTTTGGCAAAAATCTCTGAAGATTTTTGGCTGTAAAACTCCGAAGGCACTCCGTTATCATTAGAAGTCTTTGGAGCAGAGATTTCTATATACAACTCTGAAGAATTTCAAATATTTTAAATTATAATAAAATAATTTTGCATTATTATTAAAATATTTATTTTTAAAAATTTATTTATTAAAAATTACTTTTTTTATATATTTTTATTAATCAATTACATTTATATCACTTATTATCAAAATAGAACTTTCTATTTCTACATTTTCTGATTACAATCCCAGATCATTTTTATTATTTTCTACTTCCTCCAGAATACTTTGAAATTCAATATCTTTATGCTTATGTATTTCTTGATATTTATCACTTGAATTCCCTTCTGTAAATCCAATTTTCTTTTTAAATTTTTCCTAAAATATTTTATTAGTAAATAAATAACTTTATAAGACTTCAAAAAATTTTAAAACTTATCTTATTTTTTTCTATTTTATTTTTAATTAATGCTTTATTAATTAAAATATTTTCATTACGTAAATTTATAATTGTTTGGCATATTGTAATAGTGAATACAACTTGTTCTTCAGAGGCATTTTCTTTTGGCCAAACTTTTTCATGAATACACGCTATCACACTTTGGTTTTCCCCACTAGGACAGATATTAAGATTTTTGAAGCACTTCAGGATTTTTGCAAATTTTTCCAGGTCATAATTTTGGAAGCAGTTGTATTTGTATTAATTGTATTTAGTGAGTTTTCACTGAAAACTGAAAATATTGTATCCCAGATTTTTGAAGCTGTGATCCCTCAAAGTGATTTGTATTATCATACAAGCTATTAAATAAATAATATTGTTAATAAATTTATTTATATTATTAATAACTGTAATAATTACCACTTGGTGAATATGCTTTTCATAATACATCTTTCAATATTTTCTTATGAGGCCTTTGAAGAACTCTAAATGTTCACACTAAAAATATTTCTCTGTATGCTGGCAAAAATCTTTAGGATCCACATATATTTTTTCAAAAAAGACTTTTTTCATAATACTCTTGATTACATGCTATTATAGAATTTAAAATTTTATTAAAGTTCTTCGAAGATTAAAAAATTAAACCTTACTTCGATAAAATCCTGTTCGGTGATTAAATGTTGACTCATGTAAATTTCCTTTTCTAGTTAGGTAACCTTATCCTTGATAGCTTTTTGATGTTCTAATAACTGATCAATTTTTTATAAAGACTTTCGTAGGACTTCAAAAGCTTCTCGATTACTATATTAGAAACTAAATATATAAATTAGTATTTATTTAAATATTTACATCTTTTTTAATATATCTAATGATTCTTTGAACAGCCTCCTAGTAGGTAAAGATTTTAGAAAATAACTGGGGGATCTTAATTTCTTCCAGGCCAGCTCTATTTCTATTTTGGCATAAGGTGGTGGTCTTCATTCTTCAACTTGATCCAGGGTACTGGAAGTACTCTTGGATTTTTTGGAAGGCTTTGAAATATTTCCTTATCATTTTTTAGAACCTGAACCTGAAATCATTTGTTGGAACATGTTACACATTTCTTTTCTTTTATTTGATATTAATAAAAAAGAGAGAACTTTAGAGACCTTATATAATACAAATCCTAAGAAGTTATGTCATATTATGACTGCATGCTACTTTTCATCACCTTTTTAAAATTACTTTATAGCTTTAAAAATAAAATAATATTGAAATCATATTGACAAAATTATGACAACTTATAAATTAAATTTTTGATTGGCTAAATTAATTATTTTATTGATCAATTTTATTTTAATATATATATTATTACTTTGAAATATTTCCAAAATTTTTTGAAATAAAAAATCTTTGAAGTTTTTTATTATTAAAATTAGTGAAATTATTTTTGTTTTACAAAATTTCAAAAATTTTTAAAGTTTTTTAAAGTTTTTTTCGAAAATTTCTGGAAAATTTTTAACAAGTGGAGATCTCTGGAGTCTCCACTAAAAAAATTTTCTAATATTGAAATAGGGTTGACCTGGATTTTAGTAGAAGATGATAAAGTTATAAAACAATTTTTAGTAAAGGTACCAACATAGCCATTGGCGATTAGGGTAGAAATATTGATCATTTTAATTGCAATATACTGTATATAGCTTCCTTAAATACAATAGTCTCAATCTTTTTTTATTGTAATACTGCAATTAAGATATAGAAGTCTATCAGTTTACAAGTGGTAATATTAATAAAGAGATAGATAAAAACTATCAATTGATCATTATGGAGTAAAATCAAAAACCTAGTTAAAAAGAAAGATCTCATTTTGAAAATTATAAAGATCAAAACTCATAAGATCAATAAGTTCAATGACCAAGTAGATTTACTTGCTAAATAAACTAGATGTGAGAATCCAATAATCTGGTACCAACTACTAGAGTTAAAGACAGATCTTATAATAGCCATATGAAGTGAGTACACAATAAAGATTAGTATTAGAGAATTTATCAAAATGTTCAACAGAAAAAAGATTGAAAAAGGTTGGACAGTATAGAAAAGAATTCAAGAACTGTGAATCCAAAATGACAAAATCATAGACTAGTTAATCTTCTGAAATTAGTTCAATCTATTCAATACCTTTAATATCTCTTTTAAAAATAATAAAGACAAAAGTTTCTTGACTAATCTGACCTATAAACTTTTAGTACTGCTGATACTTAAGAAAAGAAAGTCAAATATTTATTTCTAATAATTTGTCCAATATATTAACTTTAAAAAAAAACATTAGAACACTTGTTTGAATATCTGATTGTCAAAGAAATCAGAGAAGATATATGAAGAAAAGCAAAAGAGAAGATTATTTATTATATCAGTAACAAAATCAAAGGCAAAGAAGAAGCTCTTTTTGTAATCAATGATTGGACAAGTAAATGGTTAAATAAAATTTAATGATCTGATAAAAATCTTTTCAATATTATTTATGAATATATGGAAAAGAACAAAATCACTTCTTTAAAGAATTACTTTAAAGAATAACTCAAAATTCCTTTACAGATATATAGAATATAATTGATAAACTTTGTTATAAGATGAAGAAAAATTTCAAGAATGATATATAGAACAACTGGTGTAAAAAATAATAGAGTAGAAAAAAAAACAAAATATTACTAAAGAAAATAAAAGAATCAAAAGACTTGAGCATAAATCTAATATGCAGATTATATAAATACAGGAAGAAGAATTTATATTCTCAGAAGATTTGAAGCAAAAAGTTTTCAAAAGAAAAGAGTAAATAAAATATATAGAAATTATCAAGAATTAGATTTGTCCTGAAAGAAAATAATTTGGTTTTTAATTGTAGTCAGAATTTAGAATAATCTACAATAATAATCTGTAAGTAATGATTTTATTTACTAGAGGATTTATCCAAGTCAGTAAAAAAGCAAAATTTTATTATCTAAGTTATATTTAAAGAAATAGTTTTTCAATAATGCATAAATTAATATATAAAAGTCATAATATTTTGTAATTATTTTATATATATATAATAAAGACAAGCTATATTGACCTAACTATAGGTTAAAAAAAAAAAAAAAGTCAATAGAAACTTGTTTCTATTTCAAAAACTAATATATTTCATGTCAATCAATTATCTTTATTAAGGATTTATACTATTTAAAATTTAAGATTAAATTATGATGGGCAAAATTTTTTAAAATTATAAAAATAAAGTTTTAAAAAATTCAAGACAATCAAAAAGAAAGAAAATAAAATTTTTTATTATAGAAAATCTTTACAAATCTTTTGTTTCAAAGATTAGAAAGATTTTTAAGTACTTTATAATCAATTCTTCTTTTTTTTCTTTGAAAACTTTTTTATCATTGATATCAAAAATATTATTTGACTTTTCTTAATTACTGAAAGTAAGATTTTTGAATAAAGAAATTTGTAAACAAAAGAAAAAGATTAAAGATAACTTTTAAAGTTATATTTCAAATTGTTTTAGAAAAAATATTAAGATTTTATTAATAAAGAAATATAAAAACTTCTTGCAAACATCTTTTTTGTATATGATCAAAGAATCAGCAGAAAAAGTTTTTTAAATTTAATCTTAAACAATTATAATATACAGTATAATATATAACTTATTTTGATTTAATAAAGTATACAATATATAAAACTTTATAAATATTTTTTTTCTTTAAAATTTTTTACTTTCTTGAATAATAGAATCACACAAAGGATGGAAATAGACCGTTCATAAAATTCTTTCTAGATTATCTTTATTAACTTTTTCTATAAATATATTGATTGAAATACAATATGAAGATTGAAAAAAATAATTGCTGCGGTATCTGAATCAGTGCCAATCAAGAGTATGTGAAACGCGAAAATTTACTATATATAAAAAAAATGGTCACTCCCCAAAATTCAAGTTTGATTGCTTCCATAATATTCCACACCCCCGCGGTAAAATTAAATTGAAGAAAACCTCAAAAGCTCAGCTCATCTACACTATCAAATAAGTTTCTTTTGTGACAGACGATATGGCATTGAAAAGAATTAACAAAGTAAGTCACAAAAGTTTTCTTTAAAGGATGTCATTATTGTTTAACTTAGGGACTGGTTTGTCGGACCCTGGTGGCTTTTTTCCGTTATTATTATTTTTTTTTTTCGACTTAAGAATCCTAATGAGGGCGAAAGTTTTTGTCGTTGCGAATTTTTGCGAAAGTCAACTAGATCAGGGATTAAATTTCTATAACAGAACTTGTTTTGAAAAATTTCCTAAGTAAATATTAGTGTCGTTGGAAAGCAACAATCTTTAGATGTATCTATAGCAAACATTGGTTTCTTTCGACTATTTTATCTTAATTTTAAAATAACCTTAAAGTTAGATATATTATTAACTGCAGCAACATTAATACTAACTGTAAGCGGTCTGTTAGGAATTGCACGATTTAGGACGTGACCCACCATCTTCTTGCAGTGCAGGTCCTATTGGAGATGATCTTTTTCATTGGCAAGCAACGATCATGGGACCTGTAAGTTTTGTCGCTATTCATGTAAACAATGAAAAATGGCTATTTTATCGACTCATCGTTTCTATACCCTTTCTTAGTCTGATTCCCCATACTCTGGTGGTGTATTTTTCCTTGCAATCCATTTTCCGACAGACTATCCGTTCAAACCACCAAAGGTATGCAATAATTTTCAACCTCTGAAGATTAACTGCTAACTTATTCATATTTAATATTTGCACTAACCAATAACGATTTACAGGTTAACTTTACAACAAGGATTTATCATCCGAATATTAACAGTAATGGTAGCATATGCCTGGATATTCTGAGGGACCAATGGTCACCAGCACTTACTATTTCGAAAGGTAATTAGAATTGTTTGTACGCAATATACGATTATATTATGACTTTACACATTATTCGTTTGTCATCCATGCAGTTCTTTTGTCTATTTGCTCGATGTTGACTGATCCTAATCCAGGTTTGTTTTATTTACTTGTCGAATAATCCTTTCTCTACATATATATTGTATTATTATAACACCTATTTCATAAACTTAGACGATCCACTTGTACCTGAAATTGCTCATGTATATAAAACTGACCGTGCTCGTTACGAATCGACAGCTCGGGAATGGACGCGCAAGTATGCTAGTAAGTATTTAACATGGCAGGCTTTATTTCTTTTTTGATTTAAATCATTCTTTAATTTAATTCCATTATTGAATCAACGTGATCAACAGTGTAGGTTTTATATATATGGACCAAAGGGTGATAATACAATCTAAAAAAATGAACTCTTTGCTATAAACGAGTCGAATTTTCGTTTCTTTAAATTCTTTATCTCTCGTAAATTTGTTGTTTATCAACCTTTGTCCCTCTATTGTTTGAACGGTCTGTGTTATTTACGTTTGGATTGTGCAATATTTGGTGCTTGACAGGCTGTATATCTCTATATTTGTTTATTGTTTTTTTTTTTGTTTTATGGACTGCTTTTTATATCCTTTTCAATACACTTTACAATAAACTTTGATTTATATAAAACATTAGATCTTTAAGAAATTGAAATAGAATGGTAAGTAAAAAAAACGAAAATATATCACCATTGTTTTAAGCTTAGCCTTAACTCTAAAATATAATTACATCGAGATCAAAGTGTAAAAAAAAAATTCTTTGCGGAAGTGAGTCGTGTTCACAAAAAGGTGTGATAATTAAAGTTCACGCAACTTTTGTACGACAAGTCTTCTGCCTATGCATACAGCCTCTTTAATGTTTCACATAATGACTGGTATAATCTAAAGTACGCAAATCGATATTTCATTGTTTAAGAATCTTTTTATTATTTATATCACGATTATATTATTTAAATATTAAAAGCTTTAAATTAAAAGTTTTTTTTTATAATACTGTATATAATTTAAATCTTTGCTTTTAATTTTTAAAAAATAATATAACATATTGTAAAACTATAAAATTTTTTGATAATTATAAATTTAATGTATTTAATTTTAATTTATTAAATATGTTGCATCTTTATATAATAAAATATTTGATTTTTTTTTTTTTTTTTTTTAACCCTTTGTCAGGCTAGTTATGTATACTTTATTAAACAATTGTAAGCTGTACATATAGTATAAATCACTAAAGCTAAAACTTTAACTAGCTCACTCATCTCAATAATTATTCTAAGTACAACTTTGAGAGTGATTTTTCGCTCCATTAAAAGTTCAGGTGGTGACCTTTCCAACCTTTAATATCATTGCCTACAGGTCACTGCTATAAATCACTCTTTGCAGTTTTGACAGAACTCAAAACTCAACTATTTTATTTCGAATCTAACCCCTTTTGATAAGATATCTGTGAGACCTTAATTTTCTAATCTTTCTTCTTCTATTAATGGTGCTCCTCTTCTTTCTAGTGATACAGTTTTAGGTTTTGAACCAGGAAGACTTAGAGATCTTTTCATCTTATTATTTCTTTGGATCCTTTGTGTTCTTTTCCATTCTATGATTTTTTCACATCTTGTGTTCCAAACCTTCTTACGGAATCAGTTGCATATTGTACTTTACATCTTCTTTATTTATTTTCTTGCTTCTTTTTCAATTCTTTTGCCATGGCATCTAAGATCTGCCATCTCGAGAACAATGTTGCTTCTTATTAATCCTGTAAAAAAACTCAACATATCTTGACTAGTTGTCGAAGCTTGTTCCACCAGCCTGGATATCTACTTATCTATTTCTTCCAATTCTTTCATATCCTCTATTATTAATCTCATATTCTTCTCAGCCACTTCCTTTTTTCTTTCTTGTAGGAGTTCTCTAAAGTTCTTCAGAATCCCTTCAAAATCTTTGTTCCATGCTTCTTGCATCTGTTCCTTATAAGTTGGACATTCTAATAAGTAATCAATTGTTTTTTCTTTATGGAGACCATATACAATACATTTTACTTGTTTATACAGATCCGGCCTTCTTATTGCCAGCTTACTCAGAATTGGTAACTCATTGCTCATTAATTTAATAAGAAAGCTCTTTCTCTATAAGTCTTTAAAAGATGTGTCCCATATATATCCATTCATTCTTTCCCATACTAGATCCCAAGTGTATTCTTGTTATTTTTTGATCTGATAACTCAGTTCTATTCTATGCTATTCATTGATATACTGTGGTCTTGTTATTTATCTTTTAAATAAATTGTCTTATGGGATCATCTTGTGTCTTGTCTTTCTACTTGATTTCTGTAGATATTTTGTAGGAAGTAAGATCCTTCCATTCTATTATGGGCAAGTTGAGGGCTCCTTTGACTAAAGCATCTGTTTCATCATTATAGGGATCATTGGAATGTGCCTTGATCTTGATAAGTTTTAGATCTAGATTTTTCTTTTTAACCAACTCTACCATTCATATCCATAATAACTAGTTTTTATCTTTTAACCATTTTTTATGTGTTCTTTTTGAGTCATCTTTCTTAACTGATATCCATTTAGAGATGCAAGCTTGACTATCTGTGAAGATTTAAATTGTGCTATCTATTAAAACTATTAGGAGTATTGTAATTATTGCTATTATTTCTGCTCTTGTTGATGAGGACCAATTATTTATTTCCGTTTGAAATCTACTTTCCTTTCCTGCTTCACTAATTTGGATCTATGCTGCTCTTATTTTTATCGTATCACTTCCATGATCGACAAGTAAGCCATCTGAATAAAAAGCCAGTTTTTGATTGAATCCTTGATGATGCTGAAATATCTCTAATAAGTAATCTTGATATACTCCTTCTTTAACACTTGTTTAATGATTGTTTCTTTCCAATTTTCTATATTCACATAGTTCATTCTAGTGCACTGAGAAGGGGGTGGCAAGATAGAATCCCATACTATAATCCAATCATCTTGTATTGCTCTTTTGATTGCTTTTTCTAGTGACATCTTGGGACTTGAAATTATTAACATCTGGACTCTTCTGGTACCTTTTCTTGTGTTGAGATATGGTATTATGTATATTTTATTTATATCTTCCTCTATTATACAGCTGTTTTCTTGGATACAACTTTCCAAGCAATCTGAGCATTTTATCAAATTTGTTTCCTGATTGTTTTCATTGTTCTGATAACTATAATATTGGATCTTTACTTTATTTCTTGTTCCTTTGTATACCAGTTTTTCCCAAGACAGTTGATGATTAGGATCCTTTTTAACTACCCATATCTTCTACCTTTTGTCTCAATTGACAGTTGCTTTAGGATATACTGGTTTCCATTTTGTCTGATCTATTTTCCAAGATTCTAAAAGCTGGTTCAGAAAATTTCCGAAGAGCATCTTGTTTATAGTTAAGAATCATTCTGGAATGGGACCTTTTCTTATTTTTTGAATAAGTTGAAGCATTCATCATTTTTTAAATTCATTTGCCTCATTATCAACAAATTGATCTATATATATCATCTTATTACTTCTTAATGATGGAATGGCCTTATAGTACTAATTAAGTGAAAGGTATTCTTTAATTAGACTGTTTCCCTTTTCCCATTCAAAAATATCATATCATTTTCAACTATGGAAAGTTATTCTCATATTCTTAGCTAGCTTGGTTACTTGAAGTGAGAAGTTGCCTTTACCTGAAAGATGATTAAGAGAGCTACAAGTCAACATATTAAGTAGTTCCCAATATTTAATTTGTGTCTGTTTGAGCCTTATAATTGTTATGGTCCCTGCCGGTCCAAGGTCATTCAATCTGTTGACAATCTTGTTACTTGGCTTTCTCTCTATAGCATCCAAATACTCTTCAAATTGTGGATTTTTGAATGGTGTATTATGCTATTGGGTATAGATCTACATAATAAACTTTTGTTTTTGAATAGTTTTTTGCATGCTGTTATTAACATGTTGCATATCTTCCAGGACAATATGCTATGTTGCATTTTGAATTCTATTCTTGGTATTAATACCCTATTTAGAATGTAGAGTATTTGTTTATCTGTTACTTTTTTGTTTTTAAGGGCCCTAATAACCATGTAGATTTCTTTAAGTACTCTTTCTTTAAACTCGATTATTGTTTTTTGGCTACCTGTCCAGATTCCCAAAAATCCTGCTTGCTCTGTTCTATCAAGTTCTTTGACTATCTCATTTTTGATATCTGCTTGAACTTCTTCTGGATAGTAGTTAGGATTATTTATAGTAACTAGGACCAATTTGTTACTATTGATTTGAGAGTCATTGACCATATAGAAGATTCTTGCTGTTTCTAGAATCTTTTCCATGTCATCTTTGGATCTTGCTATTCAGATTGTGTCATCCATGAAGACTATCGCTGCATACCTTAACTCTAGCTTTTTGACCATATGTCCCTTAAAATCTGGATTTCAGGTAGTCAACATTCTATATCCTCTCTTACTATTATTTTGAATTTTGCAAAGTAAAGAATTATAGAAGATTCTCCACATTAGTGGTGAGATAGTTTCTCCTTAATCAATACCATCCCCTGCTCTTATCGATTCTGTTAAGTCATCTTCAAATATAACTTTGAATTCTTTATTTTTGAAAAGGCTCATCATGATCTTAATAAAACCTTTAGGTATCTTGATTCTTTCCATGGCCTTTACTAGCATTTCTAGACTGATGGTGTTGTAAGCTTTAGCAGTGTCTTGAAATAATATCCACAGTTCCTTTTTGTTTTCTCTCACATCTTCCCAGATGTTGTTAAGAATTTGAATCAGTTCTGCAGTACTCTCTCCTGGTAGTCCTGTATAGTTGGATCCTTTGAGAATATTATGGATCTTACAAATATTTCCCATTCTATTGGTTAGAACTTTGGTAAAACACTTTTTTATGGCTTCCAATAATACTATGCGTCTTGTGTTTAACAATTCACATCCCACGGTTTTGACTTGGTTGTAGAGAATATATGACTTTGTCTCCAGGATATAGGTGTGATTTCCTATTTCAGGAAGTAGTTGAGTATTTTTCATAAGTATTCTTTTCCTTCCTGACTTAGTTTTTTCAGTATCTCATAGCTGATCTGAGATTTTCTTGGAGCCTTATTATTAGGAAGCATCTTGAGTATTTCATTTAGTTCTTCTTGTGTGATTGGTTTGAAAAGATCTTTATACCAAATATTTTGGATATAGCTTCTAGGATTATATTTCTCTTTCCAATCTTCTATTAAACTGTCAAAATTGACTTTTCTTTTCTTAAAGGCTTCTAGGTGATAGCATCTTATTTCTTCTTCAATTTCCTGTTTCTCTATCATTATATATTTATTATCACCTTGCCGAATTTTGGCCCTGTCAAGTATTATTTTGCCCCTTTCTTTATTAATCAAGGAGTTTACCATCCTTCTTTGATTATTCTTCAGATTATCGCATCTTTGCTCTAATGCAACTTTGATAGTCTCTCTTGTCTTTTTGGCTTCATGTCTTTGACTGATAAACTTTAAGCCTTCTATTGCATCTTGAATATCTTTTTTAACATCCTCCAGGGCATGTTGAAGATGCTATATTGTATGCAATAGTTTTCGATTTGATAGTTTGAACTATGGATGGTGTTATGTTTCTCAATTGCTTTACAAAGATTTTACAGATTTTCTATATTTTTTGAAACTTCTGCTTTCTTAAGAAGTCCCTTCAATTGCAAAGCTTTTCTATATTTGACGAATTCAGGGCTATGTCTCTTGTCTTTATCTTTATATAGTGTAACCTTTTTTGATTCAAGTTTGTTAAAAGCTGCCTTGCTTATTTGATTCTCAAAGACTTCCTAGATCTTGTTTGCAAGATTTTTTTCTTCATTGTTTTCTGGTTCTTCTAAAAAGAGAGACCCCAGCCTTGTTTTTAATTCATGATCCAGACAATTATGATAATCTTGCTATTATTCTGGTGAGAAATTTTTAATGTCAATTTTTCTTCTATTTAGTGTCTTTGATTTGATAGCAGAACATCTTATGAAGAGGTTTTCATTTTGTAGGGTAATTATCAGCACAGTATGATTACTTCCTATGACTTCTTACACTTCTTGATTATCAAATTGAAGCAATAGATATCTTGTTAGTTCCTGCAATATCCAAATATAATCAATTCTGCTGCTACTTGTTGTATCCCATTGTGTTGGGGTCTTGCTTTTACCCTTCTATATTGCTGAAGTAACTAGAAAGCCCCATTTATCCAAAAAGTTGAACACTGAAATTTCTGAATGCCAAAAAGGTTTGAACTTAGTTTTGGAGGATACTATTCTATTTTCTGATGAATTGTAGGCAGCATTGAAATCACCCATCACTATAGTATGAAATCTCTGTCTGTGCTTTTTTTTAATTAGGTTAGTTAGCCTCTTTTGTACTTTTTTGCATCAGTATTTGTCTGATAGAATATAGATCTGGATAATACAGATCTTTTTTTTTTCATAAGAAAGTTGGCTGCAATTATGTAACCTTCTTTTTCATTTATTGATACTACTTTCTTTTCTAGGTCTTTCTTAATTAGAAAACTTACTTTTGCTTCAAATAGTATGTCTTTGTTGACACTGTAGAAGTATTTATAGGCTTTTTGTTTGTCGAAAGTCCATTTTGCATTGGTTTGGATTAGCTTTGTTTCACATATGCCTATTATACCTATTTCTTGTTCTTGTATCTCTTCAATCAGACTCTGTTGATTTGTTTTGTCTGTAGCACCTCTAATATTATGTGTGCCAATTCTTACTACTCTTGTTTGAACCTCTTCATCATTTTCTTCTCTATCTATTGTTGTTCTATGTTCATTTCTGTTACTTAAAAATATATTACGTTTATTTTGTAAAAATGCATTTAAATTTAACTCATTATATTGCTCTACTGCTTCCTCTAGAGCTACTATTCGTTCTTTGCTCTTATTATAAGTTTTTATTGAAGAAGAACTAGACTCTTTCTCCTCTTGCCTATTTTGATTAACTGGTGCACCATTTTAGAAGTGATCTGCCTACCCTGGCCCCTTTCTTTCTTATCAATTAGATCTTGAACTGCTCTCGAGCTTGGCAATTCTTTCACTCAGTTTTTTCAGATTTGTTAATATGAGCTTTAATGGATTATGCTCATTTATTGATTCAGGATCATGTTGTCTCCTGCTTTGGCCTTCTGATGAGTCTCTGATATTTTTGAGAGGTTCCCTATTACTTCCTATTGCTAGATGGTTCAAGGATCTAGGGTGTTTTTGTTGACCATTGTTATTTTGACCCTGATATCTTCTTCTTTTATTATTTGTCCATCTCTATTCTGTGGTTGTGGTCAAGCTTATTGATTCATTATTTAATGGTGAATCTGTCACTGGCTCTATATCTGTTTCTACCCTTGTATACTCCGTTCTATGTCTAAACCTTCCAGTTTTAGGTTTGAGACTCTTTAGGATTTCTTCTAATAGAGCTTTCATACTCTAGAATAGTCTCAATTCTTGTAGAAAAATATGTTGCCTATAGGATCTCATCATGGCTTCTTTTGTTGTAAAGCATATCACTGTGAAGTTCTGTTTTTTCAATGTGTGAAGATTTTTTGGTACATAACAGGCCTTAGCTTCTGTACCAATAAGGACTTTAGCTATCAAACTCAAAAATATTCTGTTTATGCCTAGAAGTCTGACTGAATGCTTGTTTCATTCAATCAGAACTTTATTTATTTCTCGATCTGTTAGCTTTTTTTTAGTGAAGATTATCCTTGTTGTTTCTGTTCCAAGTGGTGTCATCTATATTTCTTCTGAATTGGTTTTGAGATACTTATGCCACTTAAGATAGGCTTTTACTCTGATCTTGGTTTTTAGCTCATAGATATCAATATTTTTGACAGCTCTGTATCTTTTGAAGTGTTCTTTTATATAGCTTCAAGAGAGTTTACAATCCATATCTATCAAACTCATATGCCATATATCTTTTTCTTCTTCTAGATTGTGGTTTCAGAATATTTTTTTCTCCATTTTATCAACAGATGGATGTCTTATATATTCTCTTATTTCAGGTTCTAGTTGCTAGAGACTAAAAGTTTCCTTCTTTCTATTTACCTCTTCTAGATATTTTAAGAGATCTTCTTCTTTAAAATGAATAACCAACCACTCGTTTCTATTGGTAAAGTTTTTCTGGAGGAGGTTCCATTTATCCTGGGATAGCTTTAGGACATTACATAGATAGGCCTTAGTTTCTTCTTCTGAACTTTCCAGAATGTTTGCTGTCATGGCCTCTAATCGATATACTCCTTTCTTGCTTATATAGTATGGGTTCAAAGTAGGACCTGTAGTTCTATTTCTTATACTATATAAGCTGCATTCACTTATGTTTTGGTCTTTAATCTTTTCTTTAAGGGCTTCAAGTTCTATGTCCTTCTTTATCTCCTCTTGTTCATGAGCATTGGACATTGTAATTTCATTATCCAATGTTGATTCATTTTCAACAGAAGCAACAATTTCTATGGATAGGGTTTTGTTTTACTCGAATCTTCTTCTTCAATCATATCCAGGAATTTATTCTCAATATACAATTAAAACAGATCTGTTTCTTTGTCCTTCCCTAGTTGCCATAGATAAGTTATATATTGAATTAAAACCCGTTCCTTATGGAATATAGTTTTGTTTATTTCTAAGATACTTGCAATAATGTTATTAAGTATTGTGCAAGTTTTTGGAGCTGGAGCTGATATTCTTTCTTCATATTGAGTAGTAGTCAATCTTTGTTTAGCTATTTGTCATATAGCCCATAGTTCACTATGTTCATTATGCTTTTTTGCGAGTCGGATTAGTGTGTCAATAATATTCTTCTCTTTTTTATCTATTATTTATAAAATTTTTTCAGTTTTGTTTATTGTGCACGTGATATGGTGAATAATAATAAGGTGGGTCACGTAGTATTGATGTTGTCATGTGGGATGGAAAAATCTTTTACATATATTGCTTGTTGTTTTTAACTATTCTCCTATTTTGATATATATCTTGATCTTGTTTTGATTAGACACATGTTGAGTATTCTGTTTTGTCTAGTATTGTTTACCTATTACACTAGCTTATTGTTATGTTTACAGATCTCTGATATTCTGTTTATGTTGATCACTTTCTGTTATAGTAGTAGTGATTATTAATCTTACCAAATTTAATCACTCTTGTTGTGCTGTTGAGATAGATCTTTGTCGAACTTATTTTGACAACTGCTTTATACACATGTGTATGTTCGTGCTACTTTGGTGAGATGTTTTGATATGTGTAGTAATGGGGTATGCACGTTAGGCTGTTTAGATCTTGGGGAGCTTTGATATTCTTCTGGGTCTTGAGAGATTTGAGATTTGCTTAATTTATCGAGTGAACCTATTTGCTTTAAGATTCCTTATAATGTCAAGAAAGATGTCAACCTATACTGGCCTGGCTGCAAACTCTGTAAAGTTGATATTGGCTCCCCTTTTTTGACTGTGAATCAGTTTATGTTGACTTATTTTCTTCTTCTCAAGAAAGAGAAAAAGGCTAAGATTGTTGATATATGTTATGTTTTCTCAGTGATCACCAGACTAAAACTATATATGAAGTGTTGTTTTGTACTAAGATATCTATTATATATTGATGTTGTGAAAGTATATGTCTTAAATTGTATATGTTGTCTTTTTCCTTGAGTGTATTGCTTAAAAAGAAAATTTCTAAGGATCTGAGGGATTTGTGGAAAGAGTTTTTTTTTTTTTTTGATTTAAATATTATAGTATATAATAATATATACACAAACTTTAATAAAAGTTAATTCAATAAATTTATCAATTAAAATATATACAATTAATTTTTAATTAATTTTAATAATTCTTTAAAATAAAATAAAAATTTTTATTTGATTGATTTTTTTATATAATATATTTATATTCAATAACTTTATATTATTTTATTTTTAAGCTCTAATTATTTTATATATGGTTTTTTGAAAGTTTTTTACTTTTTTATTATTATTATAAAAAATCACGATAAATAAATATATATATTTAAATAAAAAAAATTAAAAAAGGTATTATTATTAAAAATTATAACTTTTTCCATTGATTTTTTAATTATACATAAAAAAGATTTTTGCAAGAAGTTTTTATACTTCTTTACTAATAAAATTTTAATACTTTTTTTAAAAAAACTTGAAATATAACTTCAAAAATTGACTCTATCCTTTCCCTTTTATTTACAAACTTTTTCATTCAAAAACTTAACTCCTAATAATCAAGAAAGGTCAAGTAACACCTTTAATATCAATAGCAAGAAAATTTTCAAAGAAAAAAAATTGATTGTGAAGTATCTGAAGATCTATCTAACCTTTGAAACAAAAGGTTTATAGAGATTTTCTGTAGTAAAAAGGTTTATTTTCTTCTTTTTTGACTGTCTTGACCCTCTTAGAGCTTCTACATTCATGATTTTCTAGGAAATTTTACCTATCTCAATTTGACCCTAAATTTTTGGTAATACAAATTCTCACCAAAAGTGATTGACTACATAAAACATATTTATTTTAGAATGTAAACAAACTCCTATTGGTCATATTCACATGTTCTAATGATATTATTAATAATTGAAAAGAAGGTTTCAGAAATATTTACTTTCAAGAGCTCAAGTTTCTTAATGAAAACTTCTATGATACCAAAAAATCAAGTGATAGATAATATGGATTACAAATTCTTGTCTCTTAACTAAGTTTTTAAGTAGTGATAAAACTTTAATGAAAAAAGCTGAAGTCTAAATGCTTTTTTTGAAATATTCCAATCCAGTGCTTATTTAAATAAAAAACCAGTTGGATTAACTTATCTGATGTTATAAATAGTGAAAAAGAAGATCTTACTTAATCTTGTATCTCCAATATTCAAAAGGTCCTAAAATAAACTTTTATTAATAAGAATGGCTTGAACATAAGAAGCCATTTTTTTATCTTTTTTTTAGATAGTATATTTGAAAACCCATTCTTTTAAATAACTATATACTTGTTCAAATTAATAAAAAAATCTTAATAACATCTTTTGTGAAACTTCAAAATAATAGGTGGAGATATTCATATTCTGGATTGATTTATAGCATATATCTATCAAAGTGAAAAATATTGATATCTACTTTTTATAGATTTAGATTCCTCCAAATCAGTTGTTTTCGAAAAGTTTTTGTCTCTAAAATCCTAAGAAATATTTGATATATGCCTCAAAAGAATTATTTTATAATTGAGATTTTAATTTGAAACACTTAAAAATGAAAGTTCTCCTGTATCATCTGTAATATAGTATTATTGCCTTGAGAAAGATTTGAACTTGGTAGAGTATCTTTTATTTCAGTAACATTGAATTCTGTAGTATCTGATTTCTTATGAATATTTGCAATTTTCTTTAAATTTTTAATTAAATTTTTAATATAATTGACTTTTCAGATTTCCAAATTTTGATCATAAAAAAGTACCGTTTTCACTAATTCTGATTTATTTATTTATTTATTTTTTAAACCCTCTGTCAGGTTAGTTAAGTATACTTTATTAAACATTTGTAAGCTGTACATATTAAATGAAACGCTAAAGCTAAATCTCTAACTAACTCACTCGTTTTGGT
>CAJVPT010001077.1:0-23569 GCA_910592055.1 Acaulospora colombiana
AAAAAAAAAAAAACAAAAAAAAAAAAAAAAAAAAAAACAAAAAAAAAAAAAAAAAAAAAAAAATTTAAAAAAAAACACAAAAAAAAATCAAACATAAAAAAAAAAAAAAAAAAAAAAAAAAAAAAAAAAAAAAAAAAAAGCAAATATAACCCCAATTTAAATAAATGCCTTATTGACTTCTTTAAGCAAGAAGAAAAATTTAGATCCCATATAAATAATAAATTATTTCAATTGCTTTCATACATTCATTTCCATCACTTAACTTTTATAAGATAAGAGGAATCAAAAAGGCATGTGCTTATTTGTTTTTGCGTCTCACGGTATTATTAATATTTTTGTAAACTTAAATACAGTATATTGGCCCATGTATTAATTACTTTCGCTAATATGTTACAGAACATACTGTATACTATTATTGATATACAGAAAAAAAAAAAAAAAAATCATAAATAGCAAATTATACAGTACATTTATTTATATGAAAATTACGATCAAGTCAAATAGTTTAGAAAAATACCCCATTTTTTTTTTCTATTTATAATATATTGTAGAATGTTCATTGTAATATTTAGTCGTGATCGTTAAAGCTGCTTTTCCTTCTTCTTTTTTGTTCTTTTGTAAAAATATTTAATTACGATAATTTCTAAATTTTATAATTTTTTTTTATCGAATCTCAAACTATTCAGCAAAAAAATTTTTTGTTATCAAAAAAATAACTAGAACTCATAAATTTATTTTACAAACTATTATTTATTAAATTATTTATAACTTTTACTTTTTTAATTCATTCGAGATCAAATTTTTCATAAAATATTTAATAAAATTCTGTCATTAAATCACTAAAAAGGTTTTCGACAATTTTTTTTTTTTTTTTTTGTAAATAACCTGCAGCTAGGATAGATTAAGAGTTTATCAATCAAAAGAATACAATATTTCATACCCATTCATATCCATTTGAGCAATATAATACATACCCTAACTAAAGTTAATATACAAATCTAACTAATTGTAGGCAAAAAAAAAAAAGCCTTTAAGTTTGGCCTTGAGAATAATTGCTACTTTATAATAGAATTTTGAGTAAAATTGGTAAATTAAAAAATTTTATATATAAATATACTGTATATCTGAAAATCTATGTGTATGTTACAAAAAAAGAAAAATGAAAAACTGTTATCCAACTTCTTCTAAATACTCATATTCAAAGATCTTTTCTTAACAAGATTTATTTAATAAATATTCATTATTCTAACTATTTGAGAAACTCATTTATTCTTAATTTCTTTTTTTTTTATATATATTATTTAGGAACTTATTATTTAATAGAAATCTTTATTTAATATAAATATTAATAAAATAGAAACTTTTATTAACTACAATATTTTTTTATAAATTTCAAAAATATATTTTCAATTATATCTAAAAAGTTAAAGCTTGATATATTTATTAACTAGTTAGTATAGGAAAAAATTTGATTTGAACTTTACTTAACTGAAATAATAATAAGAAAAAATTTTAGCCTGAATAAATAATAATCTTTTTATTGCTTGAAAACTTATTGCTTAATTATTATTAGTCTTTTTAACTTAATATAAAAAGTAAAGTTAAATATAATTGTAAAAACTACCTTTTTTTATTATTAATAACTTTATCAAAATATACAAATATAATTAGTAAAACTGTGATTATATTTTAAAAATAAATATATTTTAAATTAAACAATTATTTTTTATTAAATTTATATTATCTACAAATCCAATCTGAATGATAAAGTAAATCAAATAGATATAGAAAATTGGGGAGAGCAGATTATTAAAAATAATACAAAAAAAGGAACATATCAAGATTATCTAATTGAAATACTCCAATGGAATCAACAGTCCAAAGAAATATTGATTTTTTATTCTAATGGATCTCTTATCGACTATGGACTGAATTATATCTTATTTTCATGTTTTGACCTGATTCTTTTCATTCCTAGTAATGTGTGAAGATCAAATGCAGCCTCCAAAGAAACCAACCATAAATGAATAACAGCCCAAGGATGAAAATGGGTATAAAGAAGGCACAAGTGATCATGTTTGGCTTTCATTTAGTATCGTATTATTGTTGTTTCATAATCCAAATAATTATTATGTCGCTTCCCATCTATTTTAAAAAATTAATTAATCTAAATAAATAAACCCAAAGGAAGTTAAATCAACAACAAAGGTTGTCAACACTAAGTTCCGAATAAATGTGGTGGTATGCGCAACATTTGTATTCCGGATCATGGTTATACTCGGCTCACGTGAGAAGGCGTACTTGATGTCAGGTGATCTACATCGAGAATGTCAACGCGTACATTCTGGCAGCGGTTTACTGCAAATGGCTATACTTTGAAGTTACCGATATTCACGAATGTTACTGTGTCCGACTCTCTCCGTATATAGAATTCGGATCACAAATGAAATTGCAACATGGTCTCAATTGGGGAAAATGAATAACGTCCCCCAGAACCCCAATAAAATGAAACGAGGTGCGGTGCTTGTTGATCGATAGGATACAACTGGAAAGAAAATTTCTAATATCACTGGAGTATTGCATAAGCTCACGTGTATCCAACATGCATTTGTCTAACGTTCTATTTCGTGCAAATGGCGACGTGTCATCCTTCTAGCCTCTTCGGGGCAAGGTTTGGAATAATTAAACTTATTTCGTGCAAAACAATCGTTTCATCCAAACCGATCAAATTCTTACATAACAACTTCCGGATAAATATGAACGCATCCACCTACTACGGTCGTGAATTTCATTCTCCGTAAAATATTCGCGTTAAATATTAATATTCACATGCCGTATAGAACTATTTATTTATGCGCATTGTAAAACATCAAAACTTTAGACGTAACATTTTCCTCAACTCATGCGAATCTCGGGCGTGCCGTTCAACACAGACGGTTGCATCCAGTAACAAGCGCCACTTCCGGAACCATCGGGCGGTTTCACAATGTGTTGTCGTCACAAGAATTCCAATTGTGTGCACGCGTGGGCGAAAACTTTCATAAAAATCCAAGCAAAAATCTCCGAGATCAATTATCGTCATCTTATTTCTACTTTTATTTATTTTTTTCCTGCTAAACATGAATTGAGTGATTTCATGCTTGGAGATCGCGTATTTACAGTAAATTGGTCACTTGTTTTTGGAACAAGTTCATGTGACGTGCTTGATGGAGCGCCCTTCGGTCACTTGTTCAAACCGAACCTTTGAATTTGTGCGCAACGTCAGTCAGAATTGCATGAAGATGCAGCAGTAATCTACCGCTCATCATTTTCCCTGACCAAACGTAGAAACAAGAATATCAAATCTGATTTCATAAATAACAAACAATTTGAAATCTAACCTGCGGGTGATCTCTACCAAAGATATTCGTAATATCAAATTACTGTATATTACGCGCAAAAATATCTCATTGAGCTAATGACATAATATGCTACGTGTTGGATTTTCATGCATGCATATTAAAGAATTTATGTCTTCGGTCACCGGAGAATACCCTCTCTCTTCGATGCACAACCATAAGAATCTCAAATGACGGCAATGAGCTCGTGTCCAACCATCCATCAGCCCATCGTGCTTATCTCCTGTGTCGTGTAACATTGTATGAAGGAGTTGATGGATTTGGGATTCGGTTCGATTTCGATTTGAGATTAGAGGATAGAGAAGGATAGGATCGCAGAAGGAGAATTCGTGGGAAGGAAAGAAATGAATAATGATATTTTTAATAATCGTCGAGAAATTTGATGAGAAGTCAATTTTTTCTGTTTATCAGAAGAGCGGCATCTCCTTCCCCATAACCTTATTCGTAGAAATGAAGATCAATGGTATGATACGTAATTCCTCGGCTCATTATAAATACACAAACGTTACCAAAATGTCAACGTGCATTTTCCTATTTCGGCTGCATGGGCGATGTGTAGGTCACGATGACTACGCTTCTTTGAATGAAATTTGGAAAAGAAAGTTACATCCTCCTCTTCTCAAATATTTGGAGTTCCCCAACTTGTTCTAATGAATCGATCTAGAACTCCGATTAAAACCGAAATAAATTACTAATGAAGAACGCATGTCTCATGATACAGCATTAGCCACCTTAATTCTGCAAATAGGATGTACACACCTCACAAGTAGTCCATAAGAGGCAATGATCACGCAGAGTGGCTTTATGGTAGCCGAGTGTTTTGGTTAGACGATACGAGAAAAGTGCATGAATAGGTGGAGAAGATGCTCCTTTTGTATCTTAAAAGTGACCGATCACACATTAGTGATGGCTCTTTTACGCAAACGCTCTATCGACTGTCTGATTTCTCCTATCGGAATCGAGAAAAAATATACGTGCATCCATCGTGTGTGAGACGAGATTTCTGGATCCCATATGGATTCACAGGCAACTAAAGATAATCGAATTGAGAAGAGCAGAAAAGAGGATAAAAGAGGACTACTTGGTTAAATTTGGTAAACCCTGGTTTCTAGTACGCGCGATGTACGGTATAGATAGATGTATGACACATATGCATAGGTGTGCCCGTTGGATGAATGAATACAGAGGCGTGCTGATTATGTTGGATATATGGGGTGAGATAAATATATGCGTATAAATACAGTGAGAATGTGTTTTGTGTGTGAAGGATGTGTCATAAGCAATTATTCAATTATTAAAGGGTAGGGAGGTTACGTACAGTACGTAACGTACAAACGCACACGCACATACTTCAAAAATTGGAATTAACACAAATATAGAATTTATTTACCCAATATCGTCTAATCCGTGTCTGAATTTTCTTTATAAATACGAGAAAGGTTCGCCTGTTTTTGATCATGCTGGAAAATACGTAACTACACGAAATTTTTGCGAGAGCAAAAAAACTCCCTTTACATCAGCTAATTTCGTCCTGACATAATTTTTCCACAGAGTTCCAATCTTCCCACTACCGTATATTAGATAATGGTCGTTACCGATTTCACCTTGGACCACCTGGCAGACAGTTTAATAAGTCGCCTTGATCGAAGAAAAATATTTCCTCCTCAGTTGAACGATCCGGAAAATTTGTTGTCCGCTTCTTGCAATAGAACAACACCGCCGACGAGACCACCAAATGGCTTTTTACTTTGTCGGAAAAATGTTCATTATGAAGCTAAACTGCAGGGTCAATGCAATATGCGTGTAGTCAGCAAAGTCACAGGGATTCTTTGGCGAGGTGCCACTAGTGAAGAAAAGGAAATTTACGAAGAGCTCGCTAATCAAGTCAGCTTTATCTACGCTCTAAGATACCATGGTAAACCACGAAACCCATATCACCAAACGACATTGAATCCTTATATTCCTTATTACCAAATTCAACACACGAACTTCATCGATTCCGTTTATTCCCCCGCCCAATACTTTATATCAATGAATTTACCCGAGGTGGTGACGTATGAACACGAGAACCATCAATTTCAATTTTCCAACCCCTTGCAAAATGAAATGCAACAATACGACAAACACTTTCTTTAGAATCAATCATCTTGTCTCATGTAGCTTTTTTTTTTTTTATGCCTTTTAATTTTTTTCAGTTACGCCGGTTTTATGATAAACACATTACATCACATAGTAAGAGATTAATTACGATTTACAGTATATGCAAATATGTTCGTTGAAATGATAGGAAAAAAAAAAAAAAAAAAAAAAAAAAAAAAAAAAAGGAAAAGGAAAAGGAAAAATTTTTAAAAAAAAAAAACGAATCCGAAACGATAAATTTTATAATAATTCGAACCCATTATGACACAATGGAGAGAATGGTTGTGGTTTGGTCACATCATCAGTGTTGCTGCAATATAAGCATACGTACGCGTGGTGAGTTCTGATTCTCGTGCGTAGCAACGGCAGTTGCCTTTTTGTTTTCCCTTTTCGGGGTAAGGTAATTTAATAGCGCCCATTGCACAAAATCGAAAAAAAAAGAAACAGATACAACTAAATAAAATCCGAAAAGAGAGTCCATTGACGCACAAGGATGTGATGTTGCTTGAATTACATTGATTAATTTGTTTTATATATATATTTTAAGGCTACAAATCGTGTTTGTGCATACTCCCGTTACGATCGCACTACCATTTAATTCTGCACGGGAACCGATACAATAAATAAATTCCCGGAGTGTGGGCGTAAAATTTAACGTCCTTCAGGAGGTTTTGGTCACGAACCATTCCATATTCCCATATTTATTGAGGGTCGGATGCATTTATTTTTGCAGTACTGCGTACTATAATTGATATTTTCTTTTTGCACAATATTAAGGCTATGAGCAGATAGGGTGGTGACATAATAGAGAATGCAAGTTGTCTCACATAGCATCATAGATTTAAATTGCGTGAATGTCTACGACTAGTCATGACTAGTCAAAACCTTGTGAGATTCACTGAATATGCATTAGATTGTATTATTTCTGTCGAAATAACGATTATTAATGATTGCTTATTAGTCCTCGTATAATAAGTATATTACTGTATTATCTAGCTCTGGTTACACTAAAATGGGCGTTTCCTATTGGTTTTAGAAATCTGTTAAAATGTACTGCTGGAATAACGTACTGTACGTGGACGGATAAATAAATTAATCGGTAGTAGAAATCGATTGGTTTAATTAACCAGGATACATGGAATTAAAATTTCTTTTACTTGCGCATACTACATATTATATCAGTTACTCATATAATGGATTTAGACAGACAGCGCTGATCCTTTAGTTGGATTCTTTAAATCGAACAATTTTAATCATAAAATTTTGCTTGTTACGACCATTTTGTATTACATACGGTAGATGATTAATAAACTTATTTTACAAAAAAAAAAAAAAAAATCATTATGATAATTAATACATTCATATTATTATTCTTTACATACAGTATGTCAAAATTTGAATATAAATTTTATTTTAAAAATTAAATTATGATTTTGTGCGCCAAATCTTATAGAAAGTATCAAGCCGAATTTTTTAAAAAAGATTTTCGGTGGCTCAAATTCAATTCAAAAGAAAAATTTGTCATCAAAAACATTATCAAGATTTAATGAATTTTTCAATTAAAGAAATTGCCAGTTCGAGTTCAATACTTTTTTTGATTAAATCGGATTTTATTAAAAATACCAATTTAATGTATTAGAATTTAAAAGAGTTGTTTCGTAGAACTCACAAAATATTTAAATGTAATATGCAAAATATATATTAAATTATATAACAACTATAAATAATTTATCCTCAACCAATTAAATTAGCTTAATTTATATTAAAAGATTTTTCTTTTAATATTTGTATAATAGATATTTGAAATAATGAAACTATAAAAAAAAATTTTTTTTTTTTTTTTACTCTTTTTGCCGATCTCTTTTTCTTAAAATTTTCCTTTCTAGGTAATTTTCTTGAAAAGGTCAAACCAGCATTAAATGTATACAAAAGAAAATCTAAACTTCTAAAAAACAACAAAAGCAAATATTTAATAATACAATCGAGAGAATAGGTAAAGTCTACAATTTTATATATTTTCTTTTGTCTTTTTTTTTAACTCACAACCATATCACATAACTTAATCTTTATTGAAAAGTTATATAACTATCTACAATATTATAGATTTTTCACATAATGACTAACTGTTTGTTGCACTAAAGTACTCTAAATCAAGTTTAAGAGACAATATTTCACTCTCCTAGAAAATTGGTAAATAATCACTATCTACTGTATTAAATTTATTGTCAATAGTTTGTTACTATAATTGCTTATGAATTGTTAAGTTAAGAAAAAAGAAAAAAAAGAAATTAAGGAAGGAAAACAATTCAAAATTTTATTGAAAAAGTTCAAGAAGAAAGCAATCCTTCTTTTAAAAGGGATCTGTCTGATTGGGATAGTCTTCTTGTTTCTCTTGAATCTCAAAAGAAATCTTCTTCATTATCACTTATAGTATTAAACAAGTCAATTCAACTAGTTTTTCATTTAAATGAGCATTGGATTAGAATATCTTGATAAAAGTATTTAGACCTTAACTTTTGTTTATTAAAGCTTTATTATTATCTGAAGAGCTTAGAAAAAAGATAGAGATTTATAATTCATATTACCTATCTTTTAATCTTTTGATATTGTAAATGTCTTTCTTAAGGAATTTAAGTTTTTGAAGGATAAACATTTCTAGAATATTCTTTTCAATTATCAATAATATTATCAAGACATATGAGTATAATCAAATAGGAGCTTGTTTACATTCTAAAAACTAATGTATTTCATATTAACCAATCACTTTTGATAAAGATTTATACTACCTAAAATTCAAGATCAAACCAAGGTAGATAAAATTCATCAAAAATCATGAAGATGGAGATTTTAAAAGAATACAACAGTCAAAAAAAAAATAAGCCTTTTTATTGCAAAAAATCTCTATAACCTCCCACTTCAAAGGTTGAAAAGATCTTTAGATACTTTATAGTTAATTCTTCTTTTTTAAAAACTTTCTTGTCATTGGTATTAAAGATATTACTTGACTTTTCTTGATCATTAAAAGTCAAATTTTTGAATAAAGAGATTTGTAAACAGGAGTAAATATACAAAAACAACTCTTAAAATCATACTTCAAGTTGTTTTAATAAAAGTATTAGGACTTTATTAATCAAGAAGTATAAAAACCTCTTGCAACCATTTTTTTTATATATGATCAAAGAATCAACAGAAAGAATTTTTTAAAGATTTTATATATTTTCTTTATCTTTTTTTTTTATTTTCTGTCAGATTAATTATGTATATTTTATTAAACATTTGTAAGCTATACATATAAAATGAGATGCTAGAGCTAATTCTCTAACTAACTCACTTGTCTTGATTATATTATTTCTTTAAGTATAACTTTGAAAATTATTTATCACTTTATTAATAATTCAGGTGAAGACTCTTTCAACTTCTAATATTATTGCTTATAGGTTACTACTACAGATTACTTATTCGAGTTTTGATAGAAATCAAACCTAATCACTTCATACTATACTTCATATCATATAGTAAGATTTTTTTCAACTTTTTGTTTTCAATTCTTTTCTCTTCATATATAGATTTTTTAATAGATAGACTTCCTATACTCTTGATTTTACTTTCTTGATTTTGTAGATAAAATAGTTTTTTTTATCTTATTATATTTATAGATTCCTAATATCTGTTTCTACTTAATTGCTTTTTTATATCTGACACTCTATATTTTCTTTTGAAAAGATCTATGGATCCATAGTGCAGTGGTTAGCACTTTGTAGATCAGATCACAAGAATCGTGATCAAATCCTCCAGGGGGCAACCTCTAAAAAGCAGGTAATAATCTGCATTCATTGACATAATCATATATAATCGATGTTTCTATATATAGTTTGTCTCAATAGCCGACTAGAGTTTCTGAGTGATACAAGCCAATCTATATATGGATTGTAATAAGGATGAATGTCCAAAATCGGGTAGAATTATCCCTTGACACAGCTACATTATCAGATAAAGGTAATAATAAGAGTAGACATTGAACCAGTAGCATATTGCTGAAGGAAGAAATGATAAATCAAACGAAGAAAACCCCTTGCCTTAGTATTGAGGCATCCGTTTAAGAATTCAAGTATGTGGTTGTGTCTACTTTCACAGACTTGACTATCGGGAGGTCTTGGTGGGAGGAAAAATTCATGGACCACTCTGAAGAACTTAGAAGTACTGAGAAGTTCAGGATAAAGAAAATTCGACTGCCTGATAACCAGAATACCAGAATACTCTTACTGTAAATAAAATTGTTCTGGAAAAAATTAAGAAGAAATTGTGTATCTTTCTGAATAGGTAGTAGTTGTATATAGAGATAGAATAGTTATAGCTACTCGTATAAATAAGTTTACTTCAAAATATGTATAATTACTTGTTGACAATATATATAAACTATTGGAATTGTACAGTAAATAGAGACACTGTACTGCATATATAAAAATTAATAAAAGATGTGAGTAACACAGTGAATTGGACACAAGAATGGAATGGACATATCCTAGACAATACAATCACAACCTCTATTAAAAATTTAATCAGTACAAAACATATTCTCAATTGAAGAAGTCTTGATCGCAACCTACAACAACTGATAGTATCTTCACATTAGATGACATCACATGAGAGGCTTTACTCTCTAATAGACCATCTTTAAAACTCATAACAGGATCTACCAATCAAGAGAACTACAATAGTGGATCCTTCAAATATAGACTTTGGAACCTAAAACTATCTACCAAGGACAAACTACACAGAAGAGTGGCAAACACTTATATGAACAACTAATGCCTCAACTGCCAACAAACAGAAATCAACACATACTGCATAATATGCAGAGGGAACAGAGCAGACATCTACAAAGAATTACAGTAAATAATTAATGAAAAAATCAGCAGTAGATCAAATATACTCACAAAACACAACCTCAATAAAGACCTCAACAAACAAGCAAAACTCTGAATAAATAAAGTCAAAAATTACATAGCAAGAGGAGCCCTTACAATAGACTTAATAAAGACTATTAAAAAATACACACCGGAAGAACATTACAAAGAAACTATCACAAGTATTGTCAACAGATTTCTCAAGGTACAACAAGAAAAATGGAACCAAAGATGGGATAACTTCATACAATAGAAAAAGAACTACAATATCACTGCAAAAGACAAAAGGCAATGGAAACCTATAATTACAAAAAAGAATATACACAAATCCTGCATTCCAGGTATAAATGCACTTATGGCACATGCTAGCCATCACTGGATTAACTGGAACACAATCTATTTATTTTCAACAAAATTTTTATGGAACAGGTAAAGCCTTGGCAAATTAGTCAAGTATATATCAGTATTTGGCAATAAGCCACATAGTAGGAAGATTTCCTTAGTGAGTTTACTTAGGTAGATAGAGTGATAAATTTGTATAAAATAAATTTGTATATACTCATCATAAAACATCTAATAAACAAGATGTAAGCCGCACATTTTAAAAAAATATATATATATTTTCTTTTGAAATTGGTTACATATTTTCTTCTACATTTTATTATCTATTTTTTTATCTCTTTTCTAATTCTCTTACCACAATATTTCAATTCTATTATCTTTATAATTAATACTTTCTCTATTGGTCTCATATAGAAGCTGAATGTATTTTAATTGGTTTCTGGGATCATTTCTATCAGTTTTGCTATCCATTTGTCAATTTCTCTCAATTTTATCTTATTATCTATCATTAAGTTTAGTTTTTTCTTTTCAGATTTCTTTTTTCTATCTTTTAAAAGCTTTTTGATTTTTTCAAGACTCTTTTTATTCCTTTTTGATATACCTTATTTCATTGAGTCTTGTAAATTGGGCATTCTAACAAGTGTTCTATTATTTCTTCTTCTTAACTACATATAATACATTTACTTGCTTATAAAGATTTAATCTTCTTATGGCCAGTTTAGTTAATATTGGTAGCTTATCATTAATCAATTTGTTAAGAAAGCTTTTATCTTGTGAGCTCTTAAAGAAGATATTCTATATATACCTATTCTTTAATTGTTTCCATATTAGATCTTATATATATCTATGCTAATTTTGAATTTGCTAGTCCAATCTCTTCTTGATTCTATTTTGAGTTATCTATTAATAGGTTGTTATTTTGTTATTTATTTTTTTTGATAACTTGTTTTATAGAAGTATCTAGTACTATATCTTGTTATTTAATTTTTGTAATAATCTTGGATAAAACAAGATTTTTCTATTTATTACTAAGAACTTTAGTACTTCTTTGATAAGAATATCTGCTTTTTCATTATATTAGATATTGAAATATACCTTAATCTTGATAAACTTGAGATTTAGTTTCTTTTTTTTACAAAATCCAGCATTTGTATTTATAAAAACTAGTTTTGTTCTTTAACCATCTTTTGTGAATTATTTTGGGATTCTCCCTTTCTATAGTTTTTTACTTTGAGATATAGGTTTGACTATTTGTATAGATCTTTACTTTACTATTTATTGGAGCTACTAATAATATAGTTGCTATTGCTACTAATTCTGCCCTAGTGAATGAAGACCAATTAATTATTCCTATTTAAAACTTGCTTTCTTTTCTTTTTTTTTCTATTGTATCCATATTGCTTCTTTTTTTATGTTTGTACTTTATAGTTTATAAGGAATCCATTAGAGTAAAAAGTCATTAGTTCTTTTCTTTTTTTGTTATACTTAAGTATTTCAATTATTTCAATCAGATAAGATTGGTAAGCATCTTTTTTTATATGATCTTTGGTGATGTTTTCTTTCCAATCCTCTACTTCAATCTATAATATTCTTTTATTCAAGATAATTACTTGATTATGATATATTGTTCTATATATTATTTCTTTTAGTGCTTCTTTAAAACTTGGAATTTCCAGTAATTGAGCTCTTCTAATGACTTTTATATACTGAGATAGGAAATTATATATATTTTCTCTATATTTTTTTTAATTATATATCAGTCTTCTATCTTTGTATCTTTTATGTATTCTTGATACTGGATTGGTTTTAATTCTTAATTTTTAAAGAGGCTGATACATTTGTAGTATTCTATTTTAATGTACCTTCTGATATTATATAGAATCAGTTTTCCTCAAATTATCTGTTGCTATTAAAACTTGCTTTTTGTAATCACTAATAGTTTCTATCATTTGTTAAAATTAAAGTTAAGAATAGAATGTTCTAAACTTTATTTTATTCATTCTTCTTTCTAGAATTCTATAAACTATTTTAATTTATTTCTTTGTATCATCTCAATTATAGATATTGTAGCAGGCTGATCAACAAGTCTGTTACTAATAACCAAATTCTCACGTAACCTATTCGTCATTTTATTAAGTCATTAGAAGAAGTTATATTTATACATTTTTATACATAGGGCTATTATATAATCACTATAGCTATTCTAGTATTATGTCATGCATAAATTGCTTTGTGGTCAGCTAATTTTCTATTACCTTAGCTCATAGTGTTTTTTCCTTTTGATGTGAATAGATTGTTTATATATTCTTCTATCTTGCAAAGGGTATGGTAATATTTGACAATTGATTGCTTTATATAAGCTTTGGTCATATTATGATCAGCAGTCACGTGACCACAGTGAAAATTCTGAACTCAGTCTGACTTCTTTGGCCTTTAACAATATGTATCATTCTGGAATAGATCTTTTGCTTGTTTTCTGTAATAATTGAAGCATTCACAAATTTTGTATTTCTCTTATTTTATAATTAAGTAGCTAATATATATATAGTATATTAGCTTATTGTTTTTGAGTGATATAATAACTTTCCAGTATTTTTCTATCACAAGTATTCTCTAATTAAACTATTTTTCTGGCTTTATTCAAAATATCATTCTATTTCTAACTTTGAAAGGTTATATATATACTCTTGATTAATTTTAGTACTTATAGTATGAAGTTATCCTTTTTTAAAAGATTATTTGGTAAGTTGCATATAAGTATATTGTTAAGCTCTCAGTATTTTACTTGTGCTTACTTAAATTTGATAAATATTGTAGTTTCAGCTAATCCTAGATTATTTAATCTGTTGCTTAGTCCTGTTATTTGACTTTCTTTTTGTAACATTTAAATACTCTTTTAGTTATAGATCTTAAGATAATGTATTACATTGTTGGATATTGATTGGCATAATGCAGTCTTATTTTTGAATAATTTTCTATATTTCATTATTAAGGTGTTGTACATCTTCCAAGATAGTATACTGAGTTGTATTTTGAATTCAATTCTTGATATTAGTACTCTATTCAAAATTTAAAGAACTTGTTAATCAATTAGTTTTATATTTTTTAGAATTTTGATAACCATATTAATTTTATTAAGCACCTATTCTTTAAGCTCAATAGTTATCTTTTGATTATTTATTCAGATTTTTAAGAATTTAATTCTATCTAATTTTCTAACAATTTCTTTATTGACTCCTATTTGAACTTTCTTAGAATACTGATTAGGATTGTTATTAGTAACTAGGACTGATTTGTTACTATTAATATAGAAATTATTTGCCTTATAAAATATTCTTGCTTCTTCTAAGATTTTTTCTATATCTTCCTTGGATTATTCCATCCATGTGATGTTATTCATAAAGATTATTGTTATATGTCGTGATTCTAACTTCTTACTATTTTTTCTTTCAAATTTGGGTTCCAAGTAACTAACATTTTGTATCTTTTTGTTTTATTATTTTGAATTTTATATAATAGAAGGTCATAAAATATTCTTTATATTAGAAATAAAATAGCTTTTTTTTTATCAATTCTATTTCCTGCAATAATTGTTTCTGTCAGATCTTTTTTATATATTACTTTAAACTCTCTATTATGAAAAAACTTACTTATTATGATTCAAATGAAACCTTTTGGAATTTTGATTCTTTTCTTAGTCTTGACTAGTATATTTAAACTAATAATATCATATGCCTTTGTTGTGTTTTGAAAAAAAATTCATAACTCTTTTTTGTTTTCTCTTGCCTTCTCACAAATATTATTAAAAATTTGAATTGATTCTGCCATACTTTTTTCTGACAGTCCTGTATAATTAAGATCTTTTAGAATATTGTTGACTTTACAAATATTTCCTATTTATTTATAAGGATTTTTAAAGCACTTTTGTGTAACTTTTAACAATATTATCAGTTTTGTGTTAATGTGTTCACACTTTTTGGCTTTAATTTTGCTATAGAATAGATATGACTTTGTTTTCAATTATATAGTATGACTTTCTATTTTAAAAGGTAATTAAGTATCTTTTTTAGTTATTCTTTTCCTTCTTGATTCAATCTTTTTAGTATTTTATAACTAATTTATAATTTTTTAGAGCTTTATTATTTGAAAGCATATAGAGTGTTTCCCTTAGTTCTTCTTGAAAAATTGATTTTAAGATATCTTTATATTATTTTTCTTCAATATAGCTTCTAGAACAATATTCTTCTTTTCAATCTTTTGTTAAATAGTCAAAGTTAACATCTCATGTTCTAAATACTTTTTGATATTATCTTTTCTATTTTATTCTTTTTGGTTGTTATATAATAATTTTCCCATTTCTGGCTTTGACTTTATTCAAAAATATTTTGATTCACTCTTGTCTATCAAAGAGTTTGCCATTCTTTTTTTATTATTTTGCAAATTATTACATCTTTGTTCTAATGCTTTTTTGATAATATCTTTTGTTTATCTCGCCTCTGCATTTTAGCAGATTAACTTTAGGCCTTCTATTGTATAATATATTTCTTTTTTTAATAGTGTCTATAATATATTTGAAACATTATATTAATTATAATAGTTTTTGATCTGATGATTAAGATTATGTAAAATATTGTGCTTATTAATTGCTACACTAAGAACCTATAGCTTAATAGATTTTTATAAGGCTTTTGCTTTCTTGAAATATATTTTTAGTTGAAGAACTTGTCTATATTTGATATATTCTAAATCATACTTGTGATGATTTTTTTGTGAAGTAGATATATTCTTACTTGCAAGCTTATTACATGCTACTTTATATATTTATTTTTCAAACTATACTTACCCAAGTTTCTTTTCTACTCTCTTCTAGCTTTTTTTGTAATAAAGGATCCAGCAGTTTTCTAAATTTGTAATTTAATCTTTTTTCAAATACCTGCTATTGTTCTACTATTGATTCTTTAATATCAATTTTTATTTTATGGGTTTGTTAATAATATCTCTTGTAAACATATTGTCATCATATAATATTATAAGTAGTATTGTATAATCACTGCCTGTGATTTTATCTATACTTTGATTATCAAAATTTAATCATAAAAATTTCATAAAACTCAGTGATAATCATATATAATCTATTTGGCTACTGTTAGTAACATCCTATCTTGTTGAAGTTTTGTTCTTTTTATTTCATACTACTTATATATCTATAAAAGCCCATTTATCCAAAAAGTTGAATACTTGGATTTCTGAATGTCAAGATAGTTTGAATATTTCCTAAAAGTTAATGCTCTATCTTCTATATGATTGTATGTAATGTTAAAATTTTCTATATTATTATGTAAAAATTCTACTTATATCTTTCTTTAATGAAGTTTTATATTTTTTCTTGTACTTTTTTACTTTATCATTTGTCTAAATGAATATAAATTTTGATGATACAGATCTTATTTCTTTTCATAAGTATGTTAATTGCTATAATATATTATTTTACATCTTCTACTAATACTAATTTTTTTCCAGATCTTTTCTTACCAATATGTTAACTTCTGCATTATAAGGAGTATCTTTGTTACTATTATGAAAGTATTTGTATATTATTTGATTTTGAAAAGCCTACTTTTATTTTGCTATGGTTAACTTTGTTTCATATAGATCTATAATTACCATGTCTTGTTCTAATATTTTTCTATAAGATTATATTGATTTATATTATCAATAATATTCCTGACATTATATATTCTTATTCTTATTATTTTTTTTCAAATATCTACTTCTTTTCACTTCTTTTCTAATGGTATTCTTCTATTTTTCCTTTTTATGAATTTAGTTTTTTCTGTCCAGAGAAAGGTATCAAAATCTTGATTATATTGTTACTCCCTAGTACTATTTTATTCCTCCTGTTATGTTTTGTTCTTGTTCTTTATTTGAATATTAGAAATAGCGAACAAGTATTTTCTATTCTTCTGTATTTCTATTTAAGTGAACCTTTTTCAAGTTTATCTATCCTTTTATCTAGTTTTTCAATTAATTTGCATAATTGATATATTTTAGATTTCTGGCCTGGACTTATTTTGAAGCTTCTCATCTTATATATTGTTGTTTGTCTTTCTTGTTACCTAGTATTTATATAACTGTTTTCTTTCTTCTCTTGATTTTATATCTTTCTATATAAAGTATGACTTCTCCTTCTTCTTAAAGATTTCTTATTATTATCAGTAGCTGGTAAATTAGATTTTAAAGCTTACCTATTAGTTCTTGTTTAATAGTTTCTATTGTTTTGAAGCCTATTGTTACTATACTTTGATATTGTTAAACTATAAATTTTACCATATGATCCCTCTAGTACCCAGGATAATTCTAGTACCCAGATTAATATATCATGGTCCTTTTGTTTACCTGAAAATAAAGATCTTCAAGAATATTTCTAGAATATTAATAGTCAATTTTGCTATTAGCAAACTTAGTATAAAGTATTCTAAAATATTCTATAGTCCCATCTTATTATATATAACTATTATTTTTGAAGAAAACTTGAGTTCTGTTCAATATAATATAGCTTAATAGTCTAGTAACACTAATAGTATAATTATTATTATTATTTATTTTAGTTTATATTCTCAAATATCATATGACTCAATTATATATTTAAAGGAGAAAATTTTTTCTTTGGAGACTTCTCAGAATTTATTTAACAATAAAAATATTCTTAATTCAAAATTATTGTTCTGCCTTTTCTACCTAAATTATCAGTAATAAATTTCTTTATTTATTATTGTTCAAACTAGAAAACTTTTGTATATTATATTAAAAGTTCAACTTGATGTTTTTCTATACTAGTTCTCTGTTTTTATTTGATTTCTAAGAGGTGAATAGGATAGGTTGACAGTATTCTGTCTTGATATAGTCATCAATTTTCTTTCTTTGATTATTATATCTTTGATTTTTTTCTTTTTCTATAGAATTATATGTATTATCTAAGTCATATGAGTTATTTGAGTTAATAAACTTTTTATGACAATGTTAATAGTAGTTTTTTGCACTTCATATTAATCTTTAATTCTCAATTCTAATTTATTGTTAAAGTGCCTCTTTTAAATCTTTCTCATCTTTAAAGTAGACTACTACATAATCTTCTGATATTAAAGTAATCTTATTTTTTTATACAGTATATAGAAGGCTTTTGCTTTTGTTTGACTTAATAATTCAAATATTAGTTTTGTAGATATTTCATCAATTCCATATAGTTTTAGGAAGTACCACTTTCTTTTTTTAAGTATCTGGGTTACTTCCTAATTATTCATTTCTTTGTGGGCTATTATTGATTTTATTAGATTGGATTTAATTTTAGGTATCTAGTGTTGTTTCAATTTGGTATGCTTACAATATATAAAGAAATAGATTTTAAATCTTTTTTAATAAAAAGTTATTTGATATTTATAAATATTAACTATTTTCCCATACTCTTTTATTGTCTTCCTAATTAATTGTTTGTTATATTTATGATTTATATTTACCAGTATGATATACTTAAATTTGTTTTTTATTAAAATAAAGTTTTTTGATTTGAAGAATCTTTTATTTAGAGAATATCTTTGAAAAGTTGAATGTATACTTTTATCTTGATCTATTTTCTTAATAGAAAAGTTTTCTTTTTTTTTTTTATTAATTGAGGCTAAACACTATGCTGCATTCTTCTTTTCATTAATATCAAAAGTAATTCAATAATTGTCAATAATAAATTCAGTCTTGAAAGAATTTAATCTCTTGAGTATACTTAAAGTTCTATTGAAATATTTGATTTCTTTTTTTTTGTTATCACCTGATAATATGGCTTTAAGCACTTCCAATTTAATTGTATTAGTTTGTTTGATAAAGTAATGATTAAATATAGAGCTTTGTATCCTATTTCATATATTGTAAAATATATTTTCGGTGATACAAATTTCTTGAACTGTTTCTTTGATTATTTCTGCTTCTGCCTAATTTGTTATGATTTGATCTTCTATCACAACTTCTCTAATCAAATTGAATTTTTTTCATTTCTATAGAAGTTGGTTAAATATCCATTGGAAAATTGTCTATTTTTACAGATTTGCTTATATTGTAATTTGAGATATAGCTTCTTATCTTGATTGTCAATATGTTATATATCTTCTTTTAAAGCATAAAAGTTTCAAGGTCTTGCTTCTTCTTGCCTTGTTCTTTTTTCCATAAAGTGATAATATATTTTCTGAATATACTATATATACTTTTGCCAAAATTAAAGGATCTATATTTAATAGATTGATTATGATATTATCTAATATTGAGATTGCAAAATCTCTTTTCTACAAATCCTTTGTTAAAAAATTTTCTTTTTTTTATAATTTTGAGAAAAAAAAAGAAAGCTCTTATTGAGAATTTAAAAAACAATATACAATAGAGTAACTAACTACAACAAAAATCTTTTAACAAAGGGTAATTCAAAAAATATGCATATAGAAACAAATATGGATAATATGAAGGAAAATATTAAAAATAAAAGAAAAGTAGCTATAATAAAAGAAAATAAACCTACAAAATAGTCAACAATCTTCAATAAAGTACAATGAAGCAAATTCCAAGATCCCAACAACACAAAGTGAGTAAAAACTGTAGTTGACAATACTCTCTAAAGTAAGCAAGTAGAAAAAGAACTTTCAACTAATATGCTAAAGACAACAACCTCACTATATCAATAAAATACAAAAAACAATCCCAATTACGAGCAAACAACTCTCAACCATCAAGTATATCTTGAGAAAACAAATACAAAGATAGAAATCGAAGATAAGTCAGAAGGAAACTCATTCTAAAATATCTTTACTTAAAAAGAGAAATAGCAAATTATATCAAAATACAAAATCAAAACCAATCAGTATTATAAATTCTACCCTAAATCTTTATTCAATAAAAGAGTCAAATTTGACAAAGAAAGAGTAAAGCAGAAATTAAAACAAGTGAAATTTTTAAAAAAACTATTAGTCAAAGGATTTTCTTCTTGATAAATAACTTAGACTCCTTGATAGACTTAATATCAGTTTTTAGTGAAAGAAAATGAGATAATAAACACATTATTGCTATTTTCAGTGACAAACAAGCTATAAATGAGATATGCAACCTTATTTTATCAGATACAAACAATATGTATCTGAAACACATAAAAATCACAACTTTCTCTCAAAAAAAGAAAAACAGTATAATTGTATAGAATATCTCTTTGAACATCAAGTTCATTAAAGTATGATAAACCTTTGCCAAATATGGTGAGATCATTAATATCATAATAACAACTCAATAAATATAACAAAATACTATGATTACTTATAAAAATCAAGAAAGCAAACAATCAATTATCAACAAATTGAACATATTATTAAGATCAGACTCAATCAGAATCTTTAATATACTATGAAATATAAAACAGATAAAAAAAAGAGACACAATAGTAATCAAACTTACCAACCTTTTGTCTAATACTATAGCCTTTGACTTAAGATATATTTGTAAATAAACTAAATTCAAGTTATGCTATATTCCCAGATATCTCTTTTATAGGAGAAAAAGATTTGCTATAATTAGCTTCGACAATGTAAAAACCAGAAATATAGTGATAAATGAAAATTTTTATTTGAGAGAAACTTTAGTTGAATGAAAATAAATAGACACCAAACTATCAGTAGCTATAGTATTACAGAACATTTGATAATAAGCTACTTATCCAAAAAGTGATGCATACAATGGAATTAATATCATTCTAAACAGGTCAAACATTTTGACAAGCTCTACATTAAATACAAATTAATATATACTAAATCAAACAGAAATTTTATTAAAAACAAGTAATCAAACAGGAGAACCTGATCTGACTTATATATAATAACAGTCAAATAAGGACAAAAGTAAAAGAAGAAAAACAAACATATTAATATATTCATAAAAAAAAACACTATAAAAGAAGTTCAAAGTATTCTTAAAACAATTAAACAAGAAATCAGAGAAATCAAAGAAAAAATTACTGACCTAGATAAGCGAATTGTCAATTTAGAGAGCTATAATAAAGAATATATAGAACAAATCAAGTCCTCTATCAGAATACAAACAGCTCAATAGAGAATATAGAAGAAACTTCTGAAAATCTACAAGACTTTCAACTTCAACAACAGTAAATCTACTTAATAATAAATCACTTGAATCAAAATATAGACAAAATGTTCAATGTTCTTACTAATACTTTAAACATGAACACATCTCTCAACACCATATCTAATTATTAATAATTAGAAATCTAGAACTATAAACAATTATAAAACAACTCTCCAACAATATATAAAAAGAAAAAAAGAAAAAATAATAACATCCAAATAGATAATACAAATCAATTAGATATAGCTTTCTTAATACATATCAATATTCTATACTATAACAAATAATATATGTATAATAACTACATACAACATTCAGGGCCTAGTTAAGAGAGAACATAGTTCAAATAGTATGTTACAATAAAATGAGATATAATAGTTATACTGTAACCGAAACTAATGAAATCTATAACCAATCTAAATACTGAAAATATCACTATATTATATTTTATGGTCTCACAATAATAAATAAATAATTAGACAAGATTAAACTTAATACTCAATAAATAAATAGACTAATTATATATATCACCACAACTTATGACAAGGAAGACTTATTAATGCTGATCTAACTTTTCCAAAGAAACAAAAACTTAGAATTATAGGTTTATACTTTCATATAGATCATGGAAACAAAAGATGATTAGAAACTATAAACAAATTAAGACAATATATCAGAGAAGCAATACAAAAAAATTGATATCTTTTAGTTTTAGAAGATTTCAATAGTGTTCCAAATCCAACATGAAATAAAGTTGATACTAGAAACTATAGTACATTAAATAAACTCTCTGGCCCTCAAATAGAGATACTTACTAATTATGAATTAGAAGATATCTATAGATATCACAACCTAATGAAGAGAGTGTATATATAAAACTGCAACAATAGCAGTAATAAAATTGATTAAATTTGAATAAACACTCTTTTATTTTGGCATAGCAGAAAAGCATATATTGGTGAAGCATTAGATTCTTTAATTCTCAGTGATCACAAGTTAGCAATCACTGAAATAAAAGAATAGTGACTCAACTTTTCTAAAGAAAACACTTATCACAAGTCCAACCACAGATATAACTGGCAACTGACAAATAGCAAACAATGGAAAAAATTTAACAAAGAAGTGAATGAAATACTTAGCAAATAAGGCAATAAACTGACAATAATAGATAAACAGTGGAATACTATATACAACTATATTCTAAAGGCCATCAAACTATACATTTTCAAAAGAAAACTGTATCAAAGAAAAAGAATATAAGAAGAATAGTGACAAATAAGTGACCCTTAATAACAATGTAAACTTTCTGAAATCAACTAAAAATAATACAAAAAACAAATAAACCAATACTTATAGTATTAAAACTCTTATAAGAAATAAGTACAAAAGATTCAACAATAGCTACTCAATATACAAAAAGAGTATCCTAATAACTTTATTTCACAATGAATCACCTATTTACAAAAAATAATAAGAGTACTTAAAGTTATTACCCAGGCTATAATCCATAGAAAACAAAATTAAACAATCAAACAAAAAATAGTAACTAGACAATTGTTTTTAGCAATTAATAAAAAAGCAATAATAAATAGTATCATAGATAGATCATACAAAGCTATAATTATAAACAAGCTAATTGTAAAGAAAAAAGAAATCAACATAATAACAAAACCAGAAGAGATCAAATCCAGAGTTAAAAAATCATTTTCAATAATAAATATCCAATAGAGATATAAAATAACTAGCAGAATATATAATATAGGAAAAAGAATATATATCTAAAGACTCAATTAACTCCAAATAATACTATTCAACTATTACAGAAATATAAAAAAAAGAATTAAGAAAAGCAATTAGAGATAAAAACATTAAGTCAATACTAAGAAGAAATCAAATTCTATATTTAACTTACAAAAAACTGAGTAAAAGACCCTGAAGGAAATAAGAAACCTATTCAATTGTATTATTAATAAAGACATAATCTCACAAAATGAAGCAAAAATAATATATTACTGTTATTTAAACCTAAAGACTGACAATATAATCTGAATATCACAAACCTATTACTCTTCTAGATACTGATAAAAAAATCTTCATCAAAATTATTACAAACAGAATAATCCATTACTTTAAAAGAAAAAACAATCCTATAAGAACTAAACTGGATAGCACTTCTAGGAAACAGTATACAAGAACCTATATATATAATTAACAAATTTTTTTTTAAACACTGGCTCAGCCTTGTTTTATTTGTATATATACAATGTTATTATATAGAGAAACTATCCTAGAATATATTACTTGTTTTCTATCAGACAAAACTCAATAGAGATTTCTCTTTTCCAGGGTACTCACCTTGCGGCTTGTTGCTACCCTTGTGTGGGGCTAACCTGCCAAGGCTAGACTAGTGCTAAAATAAATTTCAAAAATGAAGGAGCTGTCTATAATGTTTGTGAACCATTGATTCATAAAATCATTGCCATGATCTTTATTAGTGATATACCTGTACATTCATATAAGGCAACTGCCTTGGCTCATCCGCTTATATTACTCTTTGTATATAGATAGACAATGTATATACTAACAAGTACTCATACATCTGCTTATATTAGTAACCTA
>CAJVPT010001078.1:0-23567 GCA_910592055.1 Acaulospora colombiana
TAATTATTTTGAGCAAATTTGTAATTTAAAATAAATAAAATTCAAATTTATATAAAAAATATATTAATTATTTAAAATTTTTATTTTTATTTATTATTATTTTTTTTTTAAAGGCTAGCTCATTTCTGCGTCAGTTCTGAAACTTTATTAAAATCAAGATGAGTCCTAGGGACAATCGGAATAAGTAATTACCTATACTGTCTAAGGATTTACAGATTAACGAATAGTACAAGAGGCATCTATTTATATCTCATCCAATTAGAATAAGATAACTATATGACTATCTAGTATAGGACTTGTTCTTAATTTTAATTTAGCTAAGGATTGAGGGAGTCTTATTACTTTCAAATTTAATGAGATGATCCCACCTATTACCTCAAATGCTCGGAACTAACACTTCCTAGGATCATGGTTCACTAGACGACTCTGTTGCTATCTCCTTGTGGAAGAGCTAACATATCAGGAACTCACTTAAGATATCCAGCATCACTGATATTAGAAATCTCTTATACAAAATCCTATTGGCTCCATTAACACTTTAAATTTTTTCTGAGGGGCTTGTTGTGTTTCTGATATTGTCTAGTTACTTGATTGAAATACAGGTCTTGTGTGAAGAACATCGATCCCTTAATTGATAGTCTTGAGTATCGGAACCTATTATATTTTTTTTCAGCATCACACTGGGTTGAATTTTTTGATTTGTTATGGGCCTGTTGTGATCAGCTCTATGAGTGATCGGGTCCTTCTTCTTCTATTTTGAGGAGGTGATCTTGTTTGTGTTTCTGGAACTTTGCTCTACCTATTTTGACCATATTTATGGAACCTTGTGTATATTTTGTCTTGTTATAGCTGCGATAAGTGGGTAGAATTCTTCTTCACTTTCCTGTTAGGTACCTGAAATCATTTGTGAGTAGAGGGCTTGTATTACTTATACTAGCCTTATATAGAACCTTGTATTGATTTATCATTCTTACTATAGACATAATGAGTATATGGGTTCTTCTTATTACCTTATGGAGCACTTGATCATCATCATGGGGAATAAGATCTTTGTACCACCTTGTAGCTGAATTTTCACTTGGTTCTTATATGGTATTAAACTCTGGACCTTGTATATTCGACCTGGGAGTACTATCACTATGCTATTGATCTACAGGTCTAATTATTTATAAATTTTATAAATAAATATGCTATATATTATTATTAATATTAAAAATTATTCAAAAAAATCACAATACTCTTTCTGCTAATCCTCTAATCACATGCAAAAAAGATGTTTGCAAGAAGTTTTAATACTTCTATGCTAATAAAGTCTTACTACTTTCTTTAAATCAATTCAAAGAGTTCATTTAGAACTCTCTTATCTCCCTTTCCTCTTGTCTATAATCTCTTTTAAATAAACTGAACTCTTATGGCCTACAAAGTCTAATCCTCACTTTTACTATCTATGACATGAAAGTTCTTAAAGGGAAAAGGACTAACAGTGAAATGTCTCTCATCTCTCAGCTATGATGAAGATAACAAAGATTATAATCCAGTCAAAGGACTTATTTTTTTACCCTTTAACTGGTGTTGTAGCCTCTTAGAGCTATCTTTTTCACAACTTTCTGAAGAATTTTACCTACTCCAGCTTGATCCTGAAATTTTGAATAGCATTAATTCCACTGATTCTAATTGGCTGACATGAAACACATTGAATAAAATTAATAAACAAGCTCCTATTGGCCACCTCACATGTCTGAATGCATTTCCTTAGCTCCATAAGAATCTGGGTCCATCATAAGTCATACTACCTAATGTAGATGAATACAGGACACATTATCGATACACCATTAGATACAAGAAAGAGACCGTCTGACCATGGTAAAGGTTATAAGATGCTCAATTGTTTTCTTTTAAAAATCAGAGGTACCTATTCCTGATTGTATGTCAGGTAGGTTTTTGCTTCTACTATTCAAAAAAGTCCAATGGAAAAAATAAAGAAGATAATTAGAGACATTTAGTGATAAATCTAGTATACATAATAAATCAGAAAGTTTTTATACTATCTTCAAAAAATTTCAAGCTGGAAGACTGGAAGGTTAATACTACTATACCAATCGAAACTCGAGTCCGAAAATGTTAGCAATAATGTGTAAACTGGTCAAATAATCTGAAAGATCCTTAATGATTATTAACATCAATAGCCACTAGCAGGGTACACTAACCATAGGACTAAGTGTAGTCCTTTTATAAGAAATTAAATCTAAAATATATCGCACAAATAATAAGTACTGTATATTCATATTTAGATAGAAATAAGTTTAATTAATAATATATTGGGAGACTTTCAAATCATTCATATGGATACCAATATATCACCTGAGTTTTTCTGATCACTTTTTCCTCACAAGCCTTAAAACTGTAAAGTCTTCCTTTTCATTTCTACCTTATTTCCATAAAGACTCAATAGAAGCTCCTCTAGACCTCCATCAAAAGAGGAATCCAAAAACAGGACAGATATTCATTGAGATATACTACAACTATTTTTTTCAAAATAGCATATGACATTGTTTTTATTTTTCTTTTATCTTCTTTAATAATATCTGCATGCTCAGTGAGATGTGGATTTCTTTTGTAAAAAGAAAGCAATAAGTTTCAAAGTAACTTTAGCTTATCAAATTCTTTATTTACTTCTGAATATATACTCCTGACATGTGCCTTGTACAGTTGTATAAAATGTAATTTGAAAATTAATAAAGATTAGGTATAAGTCCATTAAAATATATATATATACTGTATATATATTGAAAATTATTTTTTAAAAGATTTTAAATAAGGTTTTTAAAATAATTGTTATATATTTTTTATTTTATTATTAAAAAGTTTTATATTTTAAATTCAAAATTTAAAAAAATTTTTATTATTAAAATTTTATATATTTTAATTAAAAGCTAATATAATTTATATTTTTATAACCGAAAATCAATGTTCTTATGACCTGTAGACAATGATTTTATTAATTAGAGGAATTATTTAAATTAGTAAAGAAGCGAAATATCATTCTCTAGGTTGCATTTAAAGAAATAACTTTTCAACGATGAGTGAGTCAATATATAACAGTCACAACAATTTGTAAATACCTAGCATATATACAATAAAAACACACCATGCTGACCTGACTGCAGGTTAAAAAAAAAAAAGTTAATGTTCTTATAACAGAAAGTCAACCTGACTTATGTCCCTACTTTTGTTCTTACCAACTACTTTAGGGATCTATCAATAATAGCCATAGAGAATCAATCAACTATCAAAATAAAAAAAAAATCTACTATTAGATTAGAAAATCCATATTCTGAAAGTAAAAAAAAACAAAACCCTTTTTATCAAATTTATCAAAACCTTAAAAGATTAAACAATAGAATAAGTTGAATTGAAAAAAGACACAAAGTCAATCTAGAGTAAGAGAAAAAAAAGGAAACAATTGCTTTTAAAAATAGTATCAATTCAATTATAATATATCAGAATTGAATTAGATTCTTAGGTAGAATTAAGATCATTTTGAAAAAAAATACAAAAATAATAGAACTATCAAATAGTAATACAACTCCTTCTCCTAATAGCAATATCTTCAATATATCACTTAACGATCTCATTAATATAATTAAAAATAACACAATTAGAAAACTAGAAAATGAAAATAGTCTATATAATAAGTTTACTATAAATACCTCACAATAAAAGATATTATAACTATTGAAACATACAATGTTAGAAGTATTAATACTAGTTTAAATTAACAAAGATTATATGAATTAACTAGAGAACTTGGTATTGATATCCTAGATATTAGTGAGATAAAATTAGTTAAAGAAGTAATTAATTCTGCCTTTAACTTATAACAAATACAGTATATAAATTCTTTTACAGTAATAATAATGAAAGATTCAAAGAATCTGATATTGGACTTTTAATCAATAAAAGTATTGATAAAAAAGCTTGAATCTATTGAAAAATAGAAGATTATATAATAGTAGTCAACTTTCTATCAATAAAAAATAAATTTGTATTTATTCAGTTTATCTTTTATCAGGAAAAGTAGAAAATAGATAATTATAATAGATTCTCAACAAGCAAAAAAAATGATTTAAAATTATAGTAATAGAAAATTTCAATGCTATTATCAATCTAATAACAGATTGACTAATTATAAACAAAAAGATTTCAAGATATAAAAAGACTGAAATAAGTCTGTTCAACTTTTTAGAAGATTAGAATTATATAGATATTCAAAACTCCTATAAAGAAAAAGACAATACTTTTTGACATGTGAATCAATAGCATAGTGGTAGTGCTTTTAGGTCACAATCACAAGATCTATAGTTCAATACCACTTAAGGACCAAAAATAAAAAAATTATTCTTCTAATCAGGTTTATTGATTATCCTATGAAAGTTATACCCAATTATTTGAAACAAGCTTTAATCAGGTTAGGCTGCATGAAGATAGAACTTCTGGCCTTCTCTCGATTAGGGGCTGAGATCTATGGTCCTACTATCAGAAGGATTGCATGAAGAAAGGTTTCTAGTCTAGCCTACCATAAATGCCTCACAAACCTCCTGCTCTAATAGTCTTTAGGACCCCACACTTCTAGCTCAGAATATTCTAATATAGTGTTCTGCTTAATTGAAAATTGGTTAAATGGGACTGATCCGATGCTACAGGTAGTAACAAAGAAGGTAAAGTGCCCCCTTCTGAGATTTGAGTGAATAATATTCCTGAGAGTATTGAAGGGTAAACTAAATCCCATCGGGTATATACTATATAGCCTAGTTTAGTGAATATAATATAAAAATTTATAAAACTCATTACTAAATTAACCTATTTCACTATCTATGCCTGTGTATTTGACCATCCGGCCCCTAGTTAGAATTGTCCATTCACAAAGTAGTAGCAGATCCACCTAGAGAAAAACTACAATAGGTTATCATTAATTGTATGTATATATAAATATATAGTTTGTATAAAATGATTGATATAATGTACCAAATCATTTAAAATGTACAGTATATAAACATTTAATAAAGTACACATATCTAGTCTGACCTAGGGTTAAAAAAAAAAAAATTAATATAATGCACCAAAGGATTTTATTATTCAAGATATTAAGTTAATTCTTAATAAAAGTATACGTATCTAATATCAATTACAGTTTAAAAAATAAAAAAAAAAGAAGACAATACTTTCATATAGATAAACAATATATCATACAGTAGAATTCACTACATTTGATCATCACCAGAAATTAGTCTAAACAATATATATGATTTCAAGAATATCCTAGTGAAAATATTAATAGAAAATAATTATATACTGATATTAATAAGAATGTCAACAAACAATCTACTAAAAAATTCAAGTCAGGAGCAATACAAAACAAAAGAAAGAAGAATATCTGATTCTATAAACTCTATAGCTAAACAATGAGAAATATTCAAGTACTAAATAGAACTCTGGCTTTCTAATTTAAACTCATAGAATTGTTAAGAACCAGAAAACAGTATTCAAAAACTTGAGAATATTTGATATAAACTTGAAGTAACAATTATTAAAAATGCATAAAAGTATCTAAAAAAGAAAAAAATCTATTTTACTTTCAATAAAAAGACTAAAGCAGAATTAATAATTTTAAGAAAAAACTTCAAAATCTATAGGAAAGTCAATAAAATTCATTTCTTATTAAATAAACTATAGGCAAGCTAGAATACAACAGCTTTAAATCATATAGAAAAGACTATTACAAACTTATATAATCTATATGAGAAAGTTTTTAATCAAAAACTGGTTTTCCTTTAAACGCCAGAAGAAATTTTAGAACAATTAAGAAATATTACTAAAATATAATATACATTTAAAATAATATACAAGAATAAAGAAAATCTTTTTGTTAAAAATTAAATAAGAAAGATATTAGATAATAAATGTGAAAACCTCAAGACTAATTAGAAATGGATGCTAAGTACAATTCTAAATCAGAAAAAATTCAGAATGGTCATTGCATTTTCACAAACCTGAAGAGAAAACCAAATTTTTTTTAAGACAAGCTGTAATTATCTATATAAATAACATAATCTGAATTATCAAATCCAAGAAAGATCTGAAGAATATTTTGGAAAAGACAAAAAAATTCTATATATCCAATAATTCTCAAATTAATGTTAAAAAATCTATTCTTCTTACTATCAATTGAAATCTTCAAGACTTAGAAACTATTAAATCTAAAATAGATAGTACTATAATTCAAGAAATCAATAAGAAAAATTGGACAAGATTTTTAAATATTTGACTAGAATAAAAACAGGATAGTAAAAATACTATCAATCTAATAAAATCAAAAATTAGAATAGTGATATAGATAATAAATAAGAAAAGATTCCCAGAAAAGCATATATGATATGTTATTAATAGAGTTTTAATCCCAAGAATAAAATATAGAATGCAATATACTATATATATCTTAATAAAAAGATATGCAATAATCTTATGACTATATATAGAAATATATTCAAGAATAAAGCTCTAATCTATGAAACAATATTAAACTCATAACAAAGAAATATATGGATTCAAAAATATTTGAAAAATATAACTGAAAAGCTATATATTATCTTTATTTTATCAACTTAATAACAATAATTCTTCTGGAATTGCTACTATAATTCATTTAAAACAAAGTCAGACTAAATATTGAGAACCAAGTAAAAATGGATTCTTAAAGAAGTAAGCAAGGACAAAAGTTAAATATCTCTTACTAAGAAACATTAAAATTTTTAAATTAATAATAATAAAAAAACTACTTATAATTGTTTTCTATTATTCAAATCATTGATTTATAGTATTTCTTAATTTTTGTCTTTATTAAAGTGAAAAGCTATAAATTTTGTTTCTCAAAAAGGGACATAAGTGATTTGTGAATTTTTATATGCTAAATACTTTAGGAACCTATTATGAGAATCAGACAATATTTTGAAATTCTATAGAATTAGGTAGTTTAATCAAGAGAACTTTGTAACAGCAATATTGACTCTTGTTAAAAAATTATAAATTATATTTTGAAGCTAAAGATAGAAGGATATATTTAACTATCAATGAAGTATACTGTCTATTAAACTTGTTTTGAAAAATAACAAAATATATAATAAGTTATTTCATCTCAATAAAAATACAAAATTATGTTCTTGAACTAACTTATAAATATTATCATTATGATACTCAGAAACGGAAGAATGATTCGGATATTCTTTGGTAAATATAAAGAATCAATCCCTTCTTGATACAAGAATATCCTAAAAAACATAACAAAAAATCAGAACCTGCTATAGAAATTATTATAAAATATGAACTGAATCAACTATAACTTGCAAATAAAACTAGTACTGATAAATATTAATAAAAGAAAAATATGGATAATATATTTTACTGTTTTAACTGATACATTAAAAAAAATCATATTTTTAAATAGTAAAATTTATCTTATACCATATTAACTCTTATATAACTTCACTAGTAACTATTCTTCACTATGTTCAAAACAATAGTTTAACTAGTTGAAATAGTTATCTTTCAAGTTTGTTTTCTTTCACAATTAAATAAACAAAAAAGTTTAAGGAAAGGAAAACAAATTCTTCTTTCAAGCAATTTTATAGATTAGTAGACATCTATATATCAATAATTAGAACCTATGCTTATTATTAGATCTATAGAAATAGAAGTTCAAGTAAAAAGTTGAAAAAACACTCTAATTAATCAAGCTATTAAATTAAAAAAACATAAAGAGAAGCTCATATATATCTTAAGATATAATAAAATACAAAGAAACAATTACTTTATTTTTTATATAGATAGTTCTTTCAAAAAACAGGTTAAAAATAATGAACTAAAAATAGATTTTGCATAGATCCTACTAGAGAATAATAGAATAATTAAGCAATTCTTAGCAGGAGCATTAATATAGTTATTAGTAATAAGAGTGAAGATACTAACTATTCTTACTGTACTATATATAGTCTCTCAAAATGCAATAGTTCTAATTAATACTAATTGTAGTACAGTAGTTAAAATATGAAAGTCTATAAGTTCACAAATAGATATATCAGTTAGAAGATAGGCCAAAAATATTATCTGGTCACTATGGAATAGAATCAAGAATCTGATAATAAAAAAAGATCTCACTCTGAATATTATAAAGATTAAGACACATAGTAATAATAAGTATAACAATTACATAAATCTCCTTGCAAAGCAAGTAAGGTAAAAGAATTTAATAATATGGTACTAATTTCCAGAACTAGAAAAGTTCTAACAATAGCTGTATGGAAAAAATATATAATAGACATGGATATTAGAGACTTTATCAAAATTTTCAATAGGAAAAAGATCAGATTAAATTAAATCTTACAGAAAAGGATTCAAGATCTTTGGATTTAACAGTGTGATAATATAGATTGAACAATCTTTTGAAATTAGTTTAATCTATTTAATACCTTTTATATCTCATTAAAAACCAATAAAAACAAAAGTTTTCTAACTAAGTTAACTCATAATAAACTTTCAATATTATAGATACTTAAAAAAAGAAAATTTAATATTTATATTACAATTATTTGCTCAATATGTAAGCTTCAAAAAGAAATATTAGAACACCTCTTTGAATATTCAGTTACTATAGAAGCTAGAGGAAGTATATGAAAATGGTAAAAGAAAAGTTTATACATTACATTAATAAAAAAATAAAGAATAAGAAGAAAGTCACATCTATAATCAATAACTGAATAGAAAACTAGTTAAAGAAAATATAACAATTTGACAAAAATCTTTTCAATATTATTTATGGATATACTGTATAAAAGAAAACAAGTTCATCTCTTTAAAAAACTATTTTAAAGAACAATTCAAGATCCCTCTAATATCTATATAAACCATAATCAGCAAGCTCTATTAAAAATATGAAAAAACTTTAAGAAGAAAATTTGAAATATCAAATGTGTCAAAGTGATAGAATAGGAAAAAGAACTGAATATTACTAGAAAAGAAAAAAAATTCTAAAGATTTAAATACAAGTTTATTGGATAGACTATACAAAATCAAGAAGAATTTATACTATCTCCAATTGAAAATCCAGGTCAAAAAGAAATAGAAAAAAAGAAGAAAAAAAATTATATAGAAATTATTAAGGATTAAATTTGTTATGGAATAAAATAATTTGATTTTTAATCATAAGCAGAATTTAAAATAATTTATAGTGATAACCTGTAGAAAATAATTTTATTATTTAAGGAGTATTTCAAATAGTAAAGAAATGAAATATCATTTCCTAGGTTGTCCTAGAGAAATTATTTTTAATAATGTGTGAGTTAGTATATGAAAGTTAAACAATTTATAGATATCCTATATTTAAATAATAAAAACAAACCATATTGTCCTGATTGCAAATTAAAAAAATAAAACAATATCAAATTAATTAATAAAAAAATTCCTTGAGATTCTTGATTTTTTTGTAATAATAACTTAAAAAATATTACTACTATTTTAAGAGCTAATATTGATAATACAAAAAAATTTAAAAAAAAATCTATAAAAATTTTGCAAGTTTAAATTTTTATAAAATTTTTGAAATTATATTAACTTAACTATATTATAGATCAAAGAAAATTTATTAACTCAAAAGTATTTTAAGGATATATATATAATAAAAACAATATATCTTAATTTTATATTTATTATAATAATAAAAAAAAAAATTAAAAGTGAGTATTTGAAAAAACTAATTTCTTGCCTTTTTATATATTTACAATTAATATTATTTCTTGGCTTACAAAAATAATAAAAAAAAAATAAAGAAATAATAGTTCATAATAAAATTTTAAACAAGGTAATATTAACTATATATAATAATAATAACTCTTTCTGCTGATCCTCTGGCTACACATAAAAAAGATGTTTGCAAGAAGTTTTATACTTCTTTACTAATAAAATCTTTACACTTTCACTAAAATAACTTGAAGTTTGTCTTCATGTATTTTTCTTATTCTTCCCTACTTGTTTATAAACTCCTTTGAATAAAAACTTGAGTCTCTAGTGATCTGAAAAGACTCAAGTATACACTTCCTTTACTAAGGGCAAGAAGATTCTAGGAAGTAAAAGGACTAACAAGTAGAGTGTCACCTTTCAGAGCTGAAGTAACAAAAATAGAGGTTTTGTCAGCAGGGGAAGGCTTATTATTCACCTTCTCAAGCTTTTCTAACCCTCTTAAAGTGTTTACTATTTTTCATAGTTTTTCTTGAGGGATTTTGCCTATCTTAATTTGATCCTGAATTTTTGATAGAACAAGATTACTATACTAGGCTTTTGATTAATTGATATGAAACACATTAATAATTGAATGTAAACAAGCTCCTACTGATCACCTCATATGTTCTGATGACATCATTGATAATAAAAAGAGTTGATTGGTGCCTCATGTCCACCTCACTCCTTCAATTAGTTTAACCTATAGATCAAGTATCATAAGATCAATAAAATATAAGCAACAAGTTCTCAGGTGGTGAAAAAGCTACTTTTTTTCAAGCTGAGGTCTTTCTCTCCTATCATTTTGGTTAGGCAAAGTTCAAGACCAAGGTCTCCTTTTTATCCTAGTCAAACAATAAGACTAAATGGTTTCTAGTCCATACTAAGCTCCAACCCTTTGGTTACAATTGAGAATGTATTTCTCTAGAAGTTGTTGAAGGATATCACAATTGACGAGAATCTCTACTGCTCTTCTAATACCTTCCTACTATTGTGAAGCAAAAAGATCTTTGGGGAATGACTATTTTGAGTAATGGAAGATATATACCAGTAAAATTCTTTTAACTAGGCATGGTTGCTGAAAGGTATTATACTGAAACAACATGACCCAGTTTCTACTAGGTCATATAAGAACCTGGGATTCATTATAAGTCATCTTTCAATTACAGATGGACAAAAAATCACTGCCTAAAAAAGGTTGGAACCAAGTATGTCCTGGAAGTAAAGGCTCCCACTAGGTGATAAGTCTTCTCAGATGGTACTCGAGAAGGAAATCAAGATTAAGAATAGATAAGTTCCTCAAAGGATCAAAAAAAGAAAGGATATCCCAATTGTGCATTTCTTATTGAAAAAAGGTCTTGAGAAGCAGGTCTTTGAAGGAAGCTGGAGATATTTTTTTTAATTTTTATCTTTTCATTTTCTTGTTATCTACTTAAGCATTTTTAGATATCCCACCTTTCCCTTTTTTTTCAACCCATCCTTTTATAGTTTCCTGTATTCCAATGGCTTTATCAGACATATGACAGTAACAATCTATTGGCAATTATGCAGTGGACTAGGAAGGTCTTTACCCAAAGATACTATAGAGCGAAATATTGTCCTCAAAGTCAAACTTAGAGGCTATTATGTTTACAATAAATTAGTTAGATTATAATAAAAGTTTAGCTATAGTATATATCATACTGCTCAAATAAAAATATATTTATGTTTTCAATGGATTAATAAACTGACAATCTAGTCTGGCTATGGATATACAAAAAAAAAAATATTAACTATTTATTAAATTCAAATTGATTTTAATATATTTGAACTCATAAAAAATATAATTATTAATATATTTGTTTTATATCAACAAATTATTCAATTGTTAAAAATTAAAGAATTAAATCTAAATATCTTAACAATTATAAAATATATATTTAACTAAACCCAAGTTTTAATTTTTAAAAATTTATTAATATTAAAATATTTATAGATAGTTTTTGACAAGAGAGGATAAAATATTTATATATATAGTATGTATAATATATCTATTAAATTATAAAAATCTAAAAAACAATATTTGCAAGAAAAAAAAGTTATAATAATAGATAGTTTTTTTTTTTAGCTATATTATAAATATATTTTCTGAGAATATAAAAAAATTTTTTTGCAAACTCTTTTATTAATCCTTTAATTATATACAAAAAAAATGTTTATAAAAAGTTTTTCACTTCTTTGCTAATAAAGTATTAATACTTTATTAAAATAACTTAAAGTATAACTTCAAGAATCATTCCCACTTTTCTTTTCTTGTTTATAAATTATTTTACTCAAAAACTTGATTCATAGTAGTCAAGAAAAGTCAAATAATATCTTTAATATTAATGTTAAAAAAAATTTTTAAAGAAAGAAAAACTAGTTGTGAAGTATTTGAAGACTTTTTCAATTTTTGAAACAAGAAGTTATAGAGATTTTGTTTCAATAGAAAACTTATTTTCTCCTTTTTTAATTATCTAGGTCCTCTTAGAACTTTTATTTTTGCAGTTTTCTAAGAAATTTTACTTATTTCAATTTGATCCTAAATTTTATATAATACAAATTCTTATTAAAGATAATTAATTGACATAAAATATATTAGTTTTAAAATATAAACAAATTTCTATTAATTATACTTATATATCTTGATAATAATATTATTAATTGAAAAGAATGTTTCGGAAATATTTGTTTCTTAGAAGCTCAAGTTCCTTAAGAAAGATATTCATGATATTAAAAAACTAAAAAATAAATAATGTGAATTCTATATTTTTATCTTTTAAGTTTTTTAGATAATACAAAACTTTAATTAATAAAAGCCAAGATTTAATTATTTTCCTAGAAATATTTCAATTCAGTATTTATTTAAATAAAGAATCAGTTAAATTGACTTGTCCAATATTATAAGTAATAATAAAAAATATTTTTTCTAAAACTTAATAAAAGTAAAAATACTATTTCAATTAGATAGATTTTTTTTAAAAGAAGAATTGCTTTTTTTTTAAAATTTTTTGATGAAATTATAAATTGTTCTCTTTTTTTCTTTTTATTTTTCTTTTTCACTTAATAATTTATAGTTTATAAGCAATATATAGTAATAAACTATTGATGATTAATCTAATAAATAAAGATATATATCAATTCTTTAGAGAAGTAAAATATTATTTCTTAAATTCAATTTAAAGTACTTTAATGCAATTATAAGTTAGTAATTATACTGTATAAAAAATTTATAATATTATATATAGTTTAAGCTTGATTAATCTTTTTATTAAAAATTAAGTTGTGATCCTCAACATTGCAATAAAACACATCCCCAAATTCTATAAGAAACAAAGAAACAGACCAAAAGTCTATTTAATAACAAGACCTATCCTCCTAATGCAAATGAATCAATACCACAAGCAAATTGTTCTATATCACAAATTACCCAAGAAAGTGGATATCAACAAAATAATAAAATTATATATTGTCATCCTAGAAAAAGTTTTAATTCATCCATGGCCTAGCAACCAATCAGCAGAAAAGACTATTGACAAAATAGATATATGCATTAAACTAGAAAAAGTAGTAAATAAATGTAAAATCAAGGAAAAAAACAGAAGCAACATCATTATTGCTTGTAATAGAAGAAATCAATGGTTCAATATGAACAAGAAAAGAATGATCAAATTAGTTCTAGATAATCTCAAAAGAAGTATCATTATGAATAAGCTGATTAAAGAAGTTAGTACAGAACATATACTAATCAATGATCTTGATGAACTAAAAGAAAAAGTTAGAGAACACTTCTAATCATTAATCCAATGTAAATACATTTTCAAACATAAAGATACAATATGTCAACAAGTATATTAACTATTTAGCAAGGTAAATTCTGAATGGTATACACCTACAATAGCTCCTATGATCACTATTGAAGTCAAGAAAACTATCATCAATATCAATAACAAATCAGCTCCTAAACCCTTCAATATACCATATACTATCTTCAAGCACATCAGTACTGAAATAGTTGAGTTTATAACTAATATGTTCAATCACATTTTTATAGAGGAGAAGTTCCTAAAAAATGGAAAGAAGGTACTATATATCTAATTTCAAAACCTAAAGAATGACAACACAACAATAACATAATATGGCCTATTTTACTCCTCAAATTGATCGAAAAAATATTTACAAAAATAATTAACAACAGATTGACCAAAGTGCTCAGCTTACACCCTATTTTATCTGAAAACTATTGGATAGCCCTACCCAGAAACAGTATACATGAGTCAATTACAATCATAAATCAAGTTTTGAAGAATATAAGAGAAAGAAATAAACCATGTCACATGCTATTCCAAGATATAAGCAAAGTCTATAACTCTGTCAACATACAAAGGCTAATCTCAGTACTAAAATAAAACAAGATTTTCAACAAACTAATCAATATCATTACAGATTGTTTTAAAGACAGATCTAACAAAGTCATTATCTTCTTTGGACTTACTGATCCATATATAATTGAAGAGAGCATTGATCAAGGAGACACAATATCTCTCTTCCTCTGGCATATTTACTATGATCCCCTCATCACTACAATAAGTAAGATGAAGAGTTATTAAATAGAATATTAGAAGCCCACCTTAGACAATGACAGCCCAATCAAAATCAATATTTCAATAATAGTATATATGAACAATATTATGATTATTATTCAGAACTATGAGTAACTGGAAGACATCACAACAATTTGTTTTTTCTTTTATCACCTCAATAGAATTACAGTCAATCTATTCAAATCAAAACTAATAATACTTAACATGCCATAAGAAAACCTTATCTTCTAGGATCAAACAATCTCTTCAGTCCCCAAAACACAAGCTATCAGAGTACTCAGTATATGACATGAGCAAAAGAAAGGAAAGAAGTATCAATGAGGACTCATCAAGAAGAAAACTTGCATGATAAGTAATATTACAGCCTAGAAAAATATCACAAACAAAATGCATGCATACATTTTAAACCACATTCTCTTTCTATCTATCAAATATATGCTAATAGACCTGATACTCTCAGAATATAAAACCAATTGAATAAATAGAAAAATTCGAACTAGCTTCAAAAAAAGAGTTCAACTAGCATCCTCCACTTCAAAGTCAATAATATATAGTAGCACTCTATACAACATCATTGAAATATACATACAACAACTACAAAAACACTATAGTAATATACAAGAGCTTTATGTCAGCAATAATATAATAGACTAAATAGTAAGACTATAAATATAATAACTACAATAGATGGCATGACAAATCCAGGATGTTTTCAAGTAATGTTTCAAAATTTATACCCTTTGAACCAACTTCCTACAAGATTTTCTTAAAGAAATTCAAGCAAGAAAAATCTCAATATACTGGCATATAGAAAGAAGTACCTATACAGCAGAACTGATATATATCAAAAATATTAAAAATATGACAATATACAATAAAATAAAAAAAAGTCTTAAAATACACAATATAATTTAGATCAAACAAATACTCAACATATACTGTATTAAGGCTCTTAAATGGCATCAGATGGGATATTGTACAACAAAATAAACAAAAGAAAAGAGTTACTATGGTTCCAATAGCTCAAATTGACTATTTAACACTATATAAATAAATATAAAACATATTACACCCTCAACCCTAAAGCATAAATCAAATCTGTTATACAAACATTCATGGAAAACTCAACAGAACCAGAGTTATTCTAATACTGTACTAAATAAAAAAACAATATCACCATCCTAGGCAGATGTATTAGTTTAAATAAAAATATACTCAAACTATACCACTACATCATGAATGATAAGTCTTCAGTAAAAAAATGTGAAGGTTGTGACCTCAATGAGACATAGATAATAGAACTGACATATATTGTTTTAAGACTTTATAATATATAACCATAGCAGTACCAGTCATATTAACATTAAAATCAATCTATGTTACTACCTCGAGCACAAAACTAAGAATATATATCTTATTCAATAGTATGAATAGATAGATGCAAGAATCTAATAACACTTTTGACTCTGTTCAAATAGATAGTATACTTGCTACTATCAAGAAACTGACAGAACTCTTAGAACTGATCAATTCAATCAAGCAGAGGCTTAATAATACCTTTAAAAAGATACAAGTGAATAAAAAAATCTATATAACAACTGACAGAGCTTTCAATCCTAAACAATCCACATCAATGGGAATCAGTATCATTATAAAAGACAACCTCGGGGACATTTTAGAAATGATTGAAATGAAAATCACTAGACAAGCATCAGCCTTTAGAGTAGAAATACTTGTAACAACTGTTACTATAGCATGCATATCACATGAAACCACTATAAAAATATATACAAATTCTGACAAACTAATCAAGGAAATAACTAGCATCACATCTCAGAAAATTAGAAGTACCTCTAAATATAAACTCATTTATAATCTATATTCAACTATTCAAGTATCATGCTACACAATCTGCTGGACAAAAATAAACAAAAATCAAGACACAATCAATATTATTAACACAGTAGACAAGATAGCAAAAAAATTCTTGACAAACAATATAGAAAATGGTACTATAACTATAATTATCCTCAAAAATACAATAACAACCTTCATATTCATAAAATAATCAAAATATCTGACCCTATTCATAAAATGCTAAAATAGATATAACAAGTAGAATTGACACATTAATGGATCTATCACAAAAAAAATACTGATATTCACTATTATAGTAAAACAATATAAATTGAAAACTATATAAAGAATTTTTATATCCATTCAAATTCATCAATATATATACAGATTATTTTTATCACATCCAGTGAAGATTTGCAATTAAACTTTGGAACTCTGAACTTCTCATTATGGATAAGCTACACAAAAGAAAACCTAAAATATATAAACAATTCACTACTTTACATGCCTTGCAACAGAAGACATTATACATCCCTTCCAATACCTATACCATGGAATTGATCTCAACAAAATAATTATCTCAATAATACATTATAAAATCACAATAAAAATAAAAAAAGGAAGTCTATATATAGTGAAAGAAAAAATTTTTAAGCATATTCAAGAATCGAATCTATGGAACCTCCTAATTAAAGAAGCCATCAGTAGAAAGATAGTAAGTATTATTAATAGTTTCATAAATTTAGACAAAGTTTTAAAGACCATTCAAAGCTGTATCAATAATATTCATTTTATCATGTATAATATTTGGAGAGATAGGTGTGAACACCTATAAATATGAAAAAAAATACAAGGCATTACAAATAAAATAAAAAAGTATAATAAAGTAAAGAGCAACTGAACTCAATCTCATTCCCAGAAGTGGACAATAATACAAGTACTAAAGATAAACACTAATATTGTGAAAAACATTATTTAAGGGTTTACAAACATATATAATATTTTCAATACATACTCTAATGGAGTCTAAGCTAGTATCTTATTGAAATACAATATGTCACAATGGGTATAGTATCAATTGGTTTTATTGTTTCACTAAATATAGAAAAAGTCTACAAAATCACTATGTAAATAAGAGCAAATATAATATATATAATTAATAAAATGGGTAAAGTTGTATATGGTTTAAAAAAAAAAATTAAAATTAAAAATTAAGTTATATAGTATAGTTATAGATAAAAATGGATTTTTAAATAGGGAAACAGGAACAAAAGTCAAATGTTTCTTACTAAAAAACTTTAAAATTTTTAAATTAATAACTATAAAAAAATTATATATAATTGTCTTCATTATTTAAATTATTGATTTATAATATTTCCTGACTTTTGTTCCTATTAAAGTGAAGGGTTATGAATTTTGTCTCTTAAAAAGAAATATAAGTAATCTGTGAAATTTTATATGCTAAATACTTTAGGGACCCATTATTAATTATAGATAAGAATGGTCTCTAAAGTTTAATATTATAACCTATAACTAAAGTTTTATAACTGAAAGTCACTAGTCAAAATTATGTCATTCAACAACTGAATTATTATCAAGTTTGATTAAATTTAATAATAAAATATTGCTGAATTCTTTTTGATTACTGTTACTTAGCATATTATTATTTTGATAATAAAATAACAATAAAAATTCAGTAATCAAAAATTTGACAATCAAAAAATTTGGTAATAAAAAATTTATTAATTAAAAGTTTAACAATAAATTTTCAAAAAATTTATTAATAATTTATTAAATAAAATAATTCATTAACTATTTAACAAATTAATAATTCAATAAAAGTTTGTTACAAAATTATTTATTAGCAATTTAATAAAAATTTAACATAAAATTTATTAATAGTTTATTAATACTGTAATTTGTCTAAAATTCATTAATAATTTATTAATAATTTGTCTAAAATTTATTAATAGTTTATTAATAATTTGTCAACTATTTATCAAAACTATTAAAAATTTATTAATTATTTATTAAAAAATATATTATTATTTATCAAACCTATTTATTAAAAATTTATTAATTATTCATTAAAAATTTAGTAATTATTTATCTATTATTTAACAAAAATTTATAAAACTTAAAAAAAAAATTATTTATTTTTATAAATTATTTAATTTTTGTTTTTTTTTTTTTTTTAACACTAGCTCATTCATACGCCATGGCACTATTTTATTATATTAAAGATCTTTTCTGAGAACAACCAGAATGAATAATTTCCCATACTATTTGAGGATTTACAGATCAACGAATAGTACAAAAAGCTAACTATTTATGTCTCACCCAACCAGGATGAGGCAACTACATGACCGTTTAGTCTAGATATTTCTCTTTACTTTGACAAACTAATTAGACACCCAAAATTTGACTATCTAAACCTAATATGTTACGACACTCTCTAGGTCTTGAAACTCATTGAGCCCAGGTCCACCGAGCAACTTATTGTTATCCCCTAAGAAGAGGAGCTAATGTATCAAGGATTCACCTAAGGTACCCGGCACCACCGATATTGGGATCCCTTATGTAAAGCCTTAACTCCATTAATGCTAAAAGAAAATTTTAAAGGGGGGAGGGGTATGTATGAATCTTGTCCAATGGATGTCAGTAATGGTGTTGTTATTGTTGGTTTACGGTAAAGAGATAGGTATATCAAAACCCTCCAAAAAGATAATACCCAGGTTGTCTGTTTTTATTTGTTGAATAGGAAGTGAGAGTGTTGTTGTTTATCCAATGTGTCCTATTGCAACTTGTTCTTTTCTAATAGCTATTGACATAAGAGATTTCATATCCTGTATCCACTCGCACCAGGCATAATGACTTATGATGGATCCCAGGTTCTTATGAAGCTGAGGAAATGCATTCAGACACGTGAGGTAACCAATAGGAGGTTGTTTATCAATTTTGTTCAATGTGTTTCATATCAACCAATCAGAGTTGATGAGATTCGTGCTATCCAAAATTTCAGGATCAAGCTAGGGTAGGCAAAATTTCCCAAAAAGTCATGAAAAAAGTAGTTTTGAGAGGCTATAACACCAGTCCAAGGGTAGAAAAATGAATCCTTTGACTGGGACAGAACCTCTGTTATCTCCATCATAACTGAGAGGTGAGAAGTACTTCAGTGTTGATTCTTCTTCCTTTAGGAACTTTTTTGCCATAGGTAGTAAAGGTGGGAGCTGAAATTTGTAGGTCACAGGAGTCCAGTTTGTTCAAAGGAGATTGTAAACAAGAGGGAGAAGGGAAAGGTAAGAGAGTTCTGAAGGAACTCTTTAGTTGGTTTAAAGAAAGTGGTAAGACTTTATTAGCATAGAAGTATTAAAACTTCTTGCGAATATCTTTTTTGTATATGATCAGAGGATCAGCGGAAAGGGTTTTTTGATAAATTATTTAATATTATTTATATAATAATATATAATTCAATATTTTTTTCACTAATTTCTATTTTTTTCAAAAAATTTCTTTTTTTGATAATTTGTTAAGAAAAGAGAAAACTAATATTAAAGATTATTCACTTATAAAAAATACTATAGAAACAACTAATTATAGTATAGGAACATATAAATATTTAAAAACTTTTAATCTTTCTATATAAAAAAATTTTTTTATAAAGAACAAACAAAGATAAAAACTAAATCACTATAAGCTCTTGAAAGCCCAACATCTATCTCACAAAGTTTTCAATTAGGCCAGTACAGATTAACACCTTTTTAGATATTAAGAGGAACCTTATAAACAATAATTTAGACTGATAAATCAATCTAAACTCAAATACCTATAAAATTTAAAGGAATATTCAAGCTTTATTGATTATATAATAAAGAAGTACATATATCACAACAAATAAAATTTTAACTAATATAATATTGTACAAATATATACATATATATTTTCTCAAGAAAAACAAAATTAAAAAATATGTGTTCATATAAACAATATTTATAGATTATTTGCATATTTATAGTAAACAAATCAATAACATCTATATTTTCACATATTTATAACAAGCTGATCAATAATAGCAATATTATTATCATAATAAACGTGTGAAACATAATTTAATTTTATAATACAATTGATTCAAAACTTTTTTCACTGATCCTCTGATCACATATAAGAAAGATGTTCACAAGAAGTTTTTATACTTTTTTACTAATAAAGTCTTAACACTTTCATTAAACAACTTGAAGTATAATTTCAAGAGTCGCTTTTACCCTTTCACTATTTTTTACAAACCTCTTCACTCAAAAATTGACTTCTAGTGATCAAGAAAAGTCAAGTAATATCTTTTATACCAATGACAAGAAAGTTTCCACAGAAAGAAGAACTGATTGTGAAGTAACTGAAGGTCTTTCTAATCTTTGAAGCAAGAGGCTTATAGAGGTTTTCTATAGTAAAAAGGCTTATTTCCTTCCTTTTTAACTGTCTTGACCCTCTTAGAGCTCCTATTTTTACTGTTTTCTGAGGAATTTTGCCTACCTTAGTTTGACCCTAAATTTTGATTAGCACAAATTCTCATCAAAGGTGATTGGTTAATATAAAATACATTAGTTTTTGAAATGTAAACAAGTTCTTATTGGTCACACTTATGTGTCTTGATACATTATTGATAAAGTAAGAAAGAAAGTTTTAGAAAAAGTGCCCCTCAATTATATATGTTCAATCTACAGGAAATAATTATAATACTGAAAAATAAGTAACAGGTAGAAAAAGAAGATCCAACTTCCATTTTTTTATTAAATTCCTTAAGCGGTGAAAAGGCTTTCTTGGACAAAAGTTGAGGTTTCCAAGCTTCTATCCCAGTTAGGCAAAGTTCTTGAAAAGATTTCCTTATCTCAGTTAGACAAACTCTTCTATAATATGATACTGGCTTTAGTAGTGATAAACAAATCTATATATTGGTAGAAGGATAAGTTTCTCAAACATTCTTCTTAAAGTTACTTTCAGGAATGGTTAAGTTTCTCAAATGTCATAAAGCTTAAAGAATATTCCAATCAGGTAAACCTCTTTCAAGAGAAAACTGTGAAATAAAATAAGAACCTTTTAAAAGACTTTGAATTGTATTTTCCCTTTTTTTTTTCTCCAGTACCAACTTTAGCAATTCATAATTTTTTGGAATAATCAATAGTAACAAACTGTTGATAATAATCCTAATTGACTTAAAGACACTATGCCAAGCTACTAGGAGAGCATAATATTGTTTCCTAAATTTGACTTAGAGAATCTAGTTTAGACTTAGTTTTGTTTAGTCTGAACTAGTTTAATGAACTTCTCATATTTTTTAAGTAGTGTAGTCCTTTAACTAATTATATACAATAATGAGTTAGTTGCTTTATAAAAAAGTCTGTAAAATATTCTGATATCTCTCAATATCTCAATAAAGACACACCAAAATGACATGATTGTAAGTTAAAAAAAAAAAAAAAATTTTATAATACATCAAATTTAAGATTTTTCTGTCTTACTAAATTAGTAACAAAAAATAAACAAACTTTCACTATATATTAGAAACAATAAAATATAAGTTAAATCTATTAATTTGTGACATGTGACAAATACAACAATATTAGCAATATATAGATTACTACAGATTATAAAGAAATATGAAATTTATATTCTAAAAATTCTAATCAACTTATAATCATGGAAAAAAACTTTGGGCAATACAAATGATTCTCAATACAATCTTTATATAAGTAGATAACCCTAATCCAACTTCCAATTCTACAAAAGACTCAATTCTAGATAGTATTATAGCTAAAATCCTCAACATTAATCACACCACTTTTACTAAAACTACAATCCTAAGACAACATATTCTAAACTTATGGACACAGGAACAAGAAAAAGAAAATAATTTGCTGATCCTCTTTTTGGAAGACAAGTATATGGAACTAATAGAACAAGAGGAAAAATATATTGATAGTAACAAACAAAGCAAGAAAACATAGTTACAAATAATCTATATTCAAGACTGACAAAATCATCAAATGAAAAAGCAGTTATGGAAATTTAACTAATATATACAATAAAAGTCTTCAACAATATAAAAATAGAAATAGATAATAAAGAGATTAAGGATCAAGTAAAAATAGAAAAAATTCAAGAAAAAGTAAAAGAAAATAATATCATAAAATTACAATCCTATAATACTAGAAACAAATTAAAATCAATTAGTATTAATCCATTTTATATTATCAAAATAGAGTATACAAATTGGAAACTTTAATATCTAGAATATCAGAAGAAAGTGAAAAAAAATGAATAGAATATCTTTAAAACACTCTTAACTTACCAAAGGAACTTCAACTATGGACAAAAAAATTTTTAATAATAATGTTTGAACAACTTTTACTTTCAACAAAAAAAGAAGATACTTTGAATTATTTGGAAAAAGTCAATAAAAAAGAGAGTGAGAACTTTATGATAATATCCTAAGTACAAAAAAATAGGAAGAGCTAGAATTTCCATCTGACAAAAAAATCTTCAGGGAAAAAACAGAGGAGAGAACAAAGATCTATTTATAACTCTAATCAATATAGATCATAGTTATACATAGCAAGAAGTTAAAACAGCCTTATAGATATATGGAAAATTCACAAATATTCATATATACAATCACTCAATATTACAATTAAAAAATAAGACATTAATTACTCCTTATAAATAGAACAATAAGCTAAAATATCTATAGATAATTTTCATTAAAATAGAAGTAGTAAGGACTATTTTTACTCAACACGAATCCAATAATCAAGAAGTTAACAAAATCATTAAAAAACATAATAGCTAGTCCTTAAGACTATATAGAATACACAATATCTTTACAAGTTTATTAGTACATACCTTAAAATAAACTAAAGCAAAAGCCTGTTACAGTACATATCCAGGAATTTATACACACTCAAGAGAAGAAAATATATAGTTATATATTTTGCAACAACAAAAGATCTTAATAAATACTTAAACAATACATCTTTTTGCATAAATACAAACTTATATGGAGTATCAAAGAATATTTCAAAATAGATATACAATAGTAGAATGAAACTATAAAAGAAGTAAATATCTCATATCAAGAGAGATATAAAAAAGCAAAATACAAAATTAGCAGTATTGTGATAAAAATAGTCTCTAATACCATTGGATAGTTATTTTTAGTCATGATCTTTATTCTATTTCTATTTTTATCTATTTATTTATAATTATTTC
>CAJVPT010001079.1:0-23566 GCA_910592055.1 Acaulospora colombiana
CGAGCCTTATCTATAGTTTCTTACCTTGCAACACTCAATCTTTCATGCCAGACTTTCGGGTTTTTGGATTCTAGACCGTTATGCGTAAATCGCGTCACCCACATGACCCATAACAATATCTAATGAGTATCTGAATAATATTATCAGCAACAAATTAAAAATCAAAATTGCCAACAAATCCTTTAAAGTTCTATACAAAATTTGAAAACAACATTCAGCCACAGCAACAATATCTCTACAAATTGGTATTAAATGGAAGAAAAGCAAAGTGAATAAAAACAGTCTCCCAAAAAAAGAAAACAACAAGCATGATCAGAGCTACAACATATTTAATGGTATTTTAGATACAATGGAAATCAATAACAATTTTACAAACCTATCAATTTTTACACCCACTGTAATTTCAGCATTTTTGAATGGACATTAGCCATTCGGCCTTGCTCTGGTATTCCTAGTCACAGACTGCAAGGGTGCCATAACAAGACAATCTCAATAGGCTATAGTCAACTTACTATACAGTATGTATAAAGACTATTAATGTATTGTTTAGAAATGAGTTTATAATAAAAACCTGCATTTAGTGCTTATTTGCAATAAAAAAAAAATAAGTATTTTAAATTTAGAATAAAAAAAATAACCTAAATTATTTTAAATAAAAAAGATTACCAAAAAAGTTTTAAATAATATTTTTGTCACCTTCAAAAATAACTATCTATATGAATAATATCACATTTATTACTTAAGGAAGAGAGCAACTTAAAGATATTATGGAAGTCAGTGTCTCTTTTTATCACCTCAATGGTATTACAGTTAACCTTCTCAAATCCAAACTTCTAATTCTATATAGTCTATAGGAAAGCATCACTTTTCAGAAATATAAAGTGACACCAATTATTAAAATGCATGCAATAAAGTCTTAGGTGTATAGTATGAAAGAAAAAAAGGAAAACAACATCAATGCAACCTCATTAAAAGAAAAGTTACTACTATCTGCAATACAATTGTCAGAAAACAAATTATAGATATAATGTATCATTACATCACAAATAATAACCCCCTTTTTCAATTGAATACTTATCAACAGATTTGATAGTAACAATCAATAATATATAATAGATAGACTACTATATATACAACTGTCTTAAAAACTGTACTCAACTTTCAAAAACTGCTTCAACTTCAATGGTATACTTAAGCAATCAGTGCAACATTATAAAAATTAAAACATAGCAACAATAGAAGCCCTGCAGTTACTTTCAAGAACTATCTCATATCAAAAATCTAGTAAGACAAATACTTTGACTCAAAACTCAACAACTTCAATAGATGATATTGTAAAAAGATAATATCCTTAGAAAATGGTCAAAGATTCTCATATTATAACTTTGATATAGTGACTATTCCAGATCTCTTTTTTAAAGTTTACTCATATCTTTTGACAGTACTTACCAATTATTTTATATTCTGTATATTTACAGATGAGATCTTAAGCTACTCTTTGAGATACTTCTTTAAAGAGATGATTTTATCTTTTTTCATATATCTATAGATAATATTGAAAAGTTCTTTATCAGGTTTTTGGATCTCCTTCAACTATTTGTCTATCTAGTTACTTATTATAGATCAGACTTTTTTCTTATCTTTAACTTTTTTACTAATATATTTATAGGTTTTTTTGTTTGCTTTCTGCCATATATTTTTCTTGGTTTCTTTAATAGCTAGTGTCATGGGTTAACCCAGCAAGATTGTTACTAATCTATAGTGCCTTGTATAACTCAAATGTCTTATAAATACTTATAAAGAAGAGAACACATCCTATAAAGAACACTTAAGGAAGGCAGAAGCATAGTGATTGAATTGGTCAAAGATAAGTGTCTCTTTATTGCATTCTGTTTCTTTGGTATATCACTAACTCTTATCTCTATTCTTAATGAGAGCTGTTTTCCTAACACATTTAGCTTTGCCTTTTCGGCATACATTGGTAAGCTATTTATACTTTTCTAACTAACAATGGGTAATCTACTTTATAATCAGCTATACTAACTTTAAGATTTGCTAAACTTTCCATACTTTTTCAGATACACATAGTTCCCTTATCAGCACCTGAGCCTTATCTATAGTTTCTTACCTTGCGACACTCAATCTTTCATGTCAAACTTTCGTGTTTTTGGATTCTAGACTATTATGTATAAATCGCGTTATCTATATGACCCATAATATTAGGTATTCAAAGAAATGTTCTAATTTCTCTTTTTGAAGTTTGCATACTAGACAAGTGGTTATAATATACACATCCAATTTTCTTTTATTAAGTATTTATAGAACTATAAGTTTGTAGGTTAGTTAGAATGCTTTTGTTTTTATTGATCTTGAAAGAAGTATCAAAAGTATTGGTTAAATTGAACTGATTCCAAAAGGTTAGCCAATCTATGACTTTATAATTTTGAATCCAAAGATCTTAAATTTTTTTTTGTGTTGTTCAGTCTAGTTTAATCTTTTTTTTTATTGAACATTTTGATAAAATTTCTGATATCAATCTCTATTGTGTATTTTCTCTATATGACTATCATAAGAACTCTTCCTAGCTCTAATAGCTAATGCCAGGTTATTGAATTTTACTATCTGGCCTGTTTAGTAAATAAATCTATTTGATTGTTAAATCTATTTGTTTCTAGACTTTGAACTTCAAAATTTCCAAATTCAAATCTTTTTTTTCACCAGGTATTTGATTTTATTTAACAGTGACTAGTTAGTAGTCTTTTTCTATCTTTTTATTGATGTCTCTGTTTGTAAGCAAATGGATTGACTGCAGTGTTGCAATTAATGTGAATTATGATGGTCACATTTCAGAAAGTTGTGTACAGTATAGTAAGAATAGTTAATATTTTAACCCTAGTTACTGATACCAAGTGAAAGTTTCTATTGAAAACTGATTAATTACTTTGTTTTCTTTTATTAGAATCCAAGCTAACCCCATATAAAGTTCACAGTCTATCATTCTTTTTTTATAAACGCCATCAGTATAGAAAGTATGCTAATCAACTATATTCTTTTTGTTATATTGTAGAATATTTATAAGGTTATCTCTGTGTTCTTCTGTTTATATGGCTTGTTTTATTAATGTGATATTTCAGTCTTTTACTTGAATTTCTACTTCTACAAGTCTAATAGTTAATAGAGTCACTATTTATTGATATATGTTTATGTACCAGTTTGTGGGATTTCCTGGAAGAAGAATCTGTTTTCTTTTTCTCAGGTTGTTATATCTGTTTAATTGGAAAAGAATGTGAACTTGTAATAGAACTACTTCTACTAACTGCACTATTTTATATAATTGAAGATGGATATGATTATTAGCAGAATTATATGTTAGCTTGTATATAATAAAATGTAATTTGTTATTTGTGAATATTGTCTTTCCTAATATGTTTGTTGGAGTATTAGTGTAGACTATCCAGTATGTTTTTTTTTTCTAGGTTTGTTAGGAATGTTTTAATTTACATATTATAAACTGTGCATTCAAATTCATGTAAAGAGTTTTATAGGAGATCTTGATTCATTGTTGTCTTTCTTTTCATAAATTTTTTTGTATCAAAAGGGAACTGGTTCCTTGCATTTGCAAAAGAGAATTTGAATTGCTTTTCATTCTTTAGGTATTATCGTGATAGTGTTTAGGAGCTGATCTAAGAACATAATCTTTTATTTTTATTGTAATAAAATAGCTTTTTTATATTCTTTATCATCTTATAGTATTGATTTGATGAATAGGATATCTCCCTAATAATCAAATATTTTCTTTTATCTTTAACTTTGAAAGGTGATTTGTATACTTTTCATTAGGGCCAGTATTGCAGTTATTAAATTTCCTTTAATTAGCTTCCGAGAGTCAATAGGATTGTCTAGAATATTATCAGGCTCCCAATATTTGATTTGACTTTGTTTCAATCTAATTATGATGACAATATCAGAGGCCTCATTATTATTGAGTTGATAGAAAAGTACAAGTATATGAATATCTAGTTATATTTTTCAGATGCTCTTGAGATTCTATATTTCTTTAATATAAATGTAACTATTTAAAATTGTTTAACAAACCAAGGCCTTCCTAAATATAACTATCTAATCATTACATGTCTTCTTATTTAGTATATGTATTATGTTCAATATTCTATTCTTGGGATCAGGACTCTATTGATAATATATTGGGTGTGTTTTTCTGTTAACTTTTTTTTAGTTATTATCAAAATTACTGTCTTGATTTCTGATTTTATCGAGTTAATAATATTCTGATTCTTCTATCTTGGTTCTAGTTAGATAACAAGAAATCTAGTCTGATCCTCCTCATTAATTTCATAGACTATAATATTCTCTATTCTAGCTCAGACAGTTTCAAAAACTTGTGAATTATAATTGATAATAAGAAGAATTGACTTTTCTGCATTAATCCAAGAGTTATTTGTTATGTAGAATTTTTTTGCTTATTTCAAGATCCTTTCTAGATCTTCTGTAGATTTGGCAATACAAGTCATATTATCTATGTAAGCAACTACTGTCTGCCTTAAAGAAAGCTTAACTTTTTTTTTAGGTTTGTTGAAATTGAATAACCATTCTTCTTCCATAGTATAATCCAGATTACTATTGTTTTGAATTTTGCATAACAATAGATAATTGAAAATTTTTTATAATAATAGAAAGATTGTTTCTTCTTAATCTATACTATCTCCTGCAACTATTGAATTAGAGAGTTCATTGGGAAGAATGGTATTACAACTTCTGTCTTTAAAAAATTTATTATAAGCTTTTTGATAGTCATAGAAATTTGAATTTAATCTATGGCCTTTTCAAGTATATAAAGGAATATAGTATCATATGTCTTGACAATATCTTGAAGATCTTGTATTGCTTTTATTATATTTCCAGAACTTGGATTTGAGAATGGGATTAATGATAGGTCCCTAAAAGAGAAGGTAGAGATAAAATTTAAATGTTTTTCACTAAAAAACATTAAAATTTTTAAAATTATAATTATAAAAAAACTATCTACAATTGTTCTCCATTATTTAAATTATTAATTTATAGCATTTCTTGACTTTTGTCTCTATTAAAATAAAGATCTATGAATTTTGTTCCTCAAAAAAAGACAAAAGTAATCTGCAAAATTTTATATACTACAGTAAATGCTTTAGAGACCTATTATTAAATAGAATAAATATTACTGTTTTTTCATTTTTAGATATCTAATCTGTACTTAAGACTTTGTTGAAAAGAAAATATAAAGTCCTTTTCCTTTAATTTCTAAGTGTTTGAGCATTTCATAGTTAATATATGAGTGGCTAGCAGTCTTGTTGCTTTGGAGGGATTGCAAAGTAGTTTCAAGTTCTTTTACTTTAATTTCTTCTATTAATGATAAGTACCATGCTGAATCAATCTATTTCTTGGGTTGATATTTTTTTTTCAAGAGGAGTCAAGACTTTCAAAATTGATATTTATTTGTTTGAAAGTTTTTTTGTAATACTTTTTGACTTTGCTTCTGATAGTTTAAGAATTAGTAGAAAATATTTTCTTCCTTCTTTATTTTTGATTAATATCTGATCTAATGTGATTTTTAGTTTTTTATGATTCAAAACTGAGCTTAGTATTCATTTCTGATTATATTTAAGGTTATTATATCTGTTTTTCAAAGCTTCTTTAATTTGATTTCTGATATAAAGACTTTCTTTTTTCTTGCATATTATTCTAAAAGTATATTCTATTTTGATAATCTTTCTTAATTTCTTTGGAATTTATTTTTATAATTGAGGAGATGCTAAGTTTTCATTGAGGGATTTACAAATTTCTTGTAGGTTTTGAATAGCCTTTTTTATATTATTTAAGTTCTAGTTAACTTGAGTTTTCTTTAAAATAAAGTGAATCTTATCAGCTTTCCTATAGATTTCAAAATCTTTTTTGGAAATTATTGATTTTATTTTGATTTCTTTTTCTTTATTGGGAATGGAGTAAACTCTTTTCTTCTTAAGACACTTGTATACACTCTTATTAATTATAGTTTCAAGTTCTTGCCAAGTTCTTTCATATTCTTGAGAGCTGTTTTTAGCTTCTTGCAAAGAAGATTATATGTTAATTTCTGAAAACTTGTATTCTATCCAGAGTTTGAACTTCTTTCATTGTTTTACAGTAGAATTTACTAAGTCTAATATTCTTTTATTTTTTATTCTACATTGTTCTTGGACCTGATTTTTGAGCAGATTATTTGTTATCATTCTCATTAACAAAAGAATATGGTCACTATTCAATAGTGCTTCTGTTGAAATATTTTTGAATTTGTATATATCATTTAAATTGATTTCTAGTGATATTCCGATATATCAATTCTGCCATATGATAATTGTTTGCCTATATAAAGGTAGTATTTTCTTCTTCTTCCTAGGAGGTTTGGATATTTATATAATTCTAGTTTTCTAGAAAGTTGAAGAAGACTATCTCAGCTTTTCTATATCTTGGAGTTGTTTTATTAATGAGGAGGGATTAATCCATTATTGAGTTGATGACTATATTAAAATCATCTATAATTATAACTTTAAAGTGATTTATTTGCTTATCTGAATTTTATTTTAAAATAGCTATTGTAACTATCTACTTTTAGCTTTTTCAGATAGTAAATATACATATAAATATAGATTTTACTTTTTGTTAATAAAAAGTTAGCTCCTATTATGTAGCTTTCTATTTTTCCAATTGATTCTAACCTTTTCTTAATATTTTTCTTACTAAGAAATCACACTTTAGATTTTTTGGACTTTTTTTTATTAAGATATAGAAGAACTTATGTATTTATTGTATGTTAAAAGCAAATTTGCTATTTTTTCTATTATCTTAGTTTCACAGATTTTCAAAATATTTATATCAAGTTTTTGTATAAGTTTGTATAGCCTTTGTTGATCCAGACTAGTATTGATATCTTTAATATTATATGTTTTAATTGTAATAGTATTATCTAATATGGAGTTGTTTATAGTATAATTATTATATAGTATTCATTTTTTATTTATTTTTTTTTGATAGTATTCTTTTTTATTGTATTGATAAAATTATTAAGTAATTTTCTCTTGTGGATTAAATTCTCTTCTGGTATACTTTAATTGAACTGATATTACTTTTAGGAGTGTTTATTTTTTTTTCAATTAGATTTATTATATTATTCAATTGCTTGAGCTTATTCAAAATCTGACAAATTGAATCTTAATTACTTTTACTTTCAGAATAGGGACTTTTATATCTGTTATATATTCTTTGTCTATTGCAATAATTAACAATTTTTCAGTTATTACTAGTAACAAAACATTTGAAGGTCACTGTTTTGCTATTGGTGAATTTATTGCCTTGAAGATTGTATATTCTTTTTTTCTTATTAAGATACATTCTTTTCTTGATTTCAGTTTCTGATTTATTCTCTATTATATATATATATTTTTTTTAACTGGTGTAACCTTGTTTTATTATTCTTCCAAATTACATTTATACTAAATAGCTATGACTATAATATAGGGATGTATATTCAGTAATAGTAAAACTCGATAAGCTATGGCTACCTCACGGCCTGTTGCCCTTCCTTGGGGGGAAGAAACTAACATGCCAAGGCCGTGCTAGTTGTCATATAAAAAGATATAATGGAGAAAATGTTAGTTTGGAATTTAATGTATTCGTTCATGTATTGATTTACTATTTCAGTCAAGTTTAGTAGGGACTATTGTATTGCAATCGAATTTGTGTGGTTCTTGGTTTTCTTTGCTCTGGTTCTTTCTTGTTTGTTCAGTTTGATTCTGTTTTGGGGGCTTCCTGTTCATGAGCTTCCTCACATCTTTATTTCCATATATCATGTAAAAACTCTTTCTATTCCCTTATTGTGTTCATTATAGTTTCTGTTACTTTGTTCTTATTTAATAAATTGTGTCAGTGTTCCAGATATTTTCTTTAGTACTGCATCTCGGATCAGTAAGTTAAAGGTTCTGGGATTGGCCAATTGTTTCCGTCTATATATGACCTCCTTGAAGCTCTTCCTGTATTTCTTGATTATGTGGAATGATGAATATTTAATTAGAATCCTATGGAAGTTTTTTTTAAGGTTTCTAAGTTGTTGTTGCATAGGAAGGGATGTGTGAAGTCTTCTATTATATCACATTTACGTATTTATCATCCTTGTATGTTAGTGAATATCTGTTGTGTAGTTTGGTCTTAGTTGGTAGTTCTTTATATCAGAGGTTTGAGTTGAATTTCCTCCTGTGATGATCTTCCTTCGATGTTGCATGTTCATTCATTTTGGATGGATACAAGCTATTATACGTATATTTCCAGTATATGTTTTTCAAGTCCTCTTCTGTAAATCTGTTTTGTGTTCTGTTTAATAGTTTCCACTTGATCAGCCTGATGGCCTTGTTGACTTGTTTTGCTAGGTCTTTGCCTGGGATATCTATCTGTAATGTATTTCACACTATGTTTATTGGTGTCAGTCCTTGATGCTGTTTTTTGATGTTGATGATTTTCCGGTTTGGTTTTATGTCTGGTGAAATGAAATCTATCTGGGCTAGCTTGTCTGCTTTCTCATTGAGGGGAATGCCTTTGTATGCTTTCACCTTGTGTAATCTAATGTTTAGATCCATCTGTTACCTGATGTGATTGAAGGTGTCTACTATTGTCTGGTTTGGTTTTTTCCTCTTTTTAATTTTGATGGTGTCCATAGCTTCTGTTAGGTTTGTTATAGCCACTTGGCTGTCAGTATGCAAGTCAACTGTGGTGTTTTTGCTTAATGGCCATTAGTTCTACTCACGTTGAAGAGGCATGTAGCTGTGTCTGTCCTTGGAAGATATGTTGTGTTCCTGTCTCATCTTCTATGATCCAGCCCAGGCCCATATGTGGTCTATTGCCATAGCTTAATACTGAGCCATCCATGTATATTGTGATGTGATAATAGTTTTTTATATGCTGTTGGATTGTTGTCAGGGCATATAATTCTTTTTCATCTAGCTCAAACATTTCACTGATATTTATTGTCTCCAGTTCAGCACTGCCTATGTTGACTTACCAGGAGCTTGAATTTGTTTGAGGGGTTTCAGTAAAGTTTTTTAGCTCTTTCTTGATGGAATTTGAAGATATCCTATATCGTAGGGTACTTGTTGAGCTGCCTTTGTTTCCCTTAGATAAGATACTTGTCCTTTCTACTGGAACTTAAACTGTGTGCTGTTTTTTGATTACAAAGGTATAGATTCCTGGTGCTATGTCTTTTCCTTCATTTAGAAAGCATCTGGTACATCTTTCTAGTGGTGATTGCTCTCCTGTTCTGGTATAGTATTTGAAAACTACTGTGTTGGGGCTATCATTCAGTTTCTTCTTACCGATAACTTCTTTGTCTTGCTTAAGTGTTGCTTCCCAATGTGGTTTATATGAGTCTTCCATTACCAGGGATCTGCTTTGGTTGTATGTTCGGTGGGTGCTTGTTTCGTCCTCTAATTTATCTTGTATGCTGGCTGAGTTTGTGAAGTTCTCTACGATCTCTTTATACCATTTTGGTGTGTTTTTTTTTTTGTTTTATTTATGGCCCCAAGTTCTCTTTAGTGTAGTAGTCGTGTTCCTGTTGAATTGATGATCTATTCTATGAACATTAAGTTGTGTCTTCTTAGTATTTGTCTATACTGATGGTATACTAATTTTGGTATTGCTTCTTCGATTGTGTCATCAATCTTGTCTATCCTCTGGGGAATTGTAATCTTTGTGTTGAAGTGGAATTGGAAGCCATATTTCCTTAGCACCCAGAGGATATCGTGGTCCAGGTTTTGTCCTGCCTTGAGGAAAGGCTGTGTGAGATGTGATGTTAATGAGTTTGTTGACCAGAAAAGATTTTGTAGATTTGTAGTCCCATCCTGGAGATCTGTCCTAATGTCCCTTTGTCTTCCATTCTTTGCAACCAGGTTCTTATATGTGTTGTAATTGTCTATCCCATAAATGGTTCAGGTTGTATTCTGTATGATTGTATAGGAGGGTGTTTAGGATTTTGCTGGCGAGACCACACTTGTGTTTGTACTTTGCTGCGAGTTTCCCTATTAAGAAGTTGCAGTCACTTTCAGGGAGTATCATGTCATTTAACAGATATTCTATACTGGGCATGAGTATGTGGTTTATTATATATCTCATTTGCTTGTCAGTGATTGTTTTCCATCTGATTAGCTTGCTAGTTTTTTTTTTACTTTCTCTACTATAAGCTGTTTCTGATATCCTTTCTTCCAAAGCTGTCCAGCCATATTCCTAATAGTTTCATTGATATATCAGACTTGCTTCCCATGACTGTTCTTCCTTTAAGTGTGAAGTTTCTTCTGAAATCTTCAGGTTGACCATTGATGATTATTAGTTATGATTTGAGTGGGTTAATGTCGATGTTATTGTGATTGTAGAATTCTGTGGCAGTATTCAAGATCCTTTACATTTCTTCTAGATTATCTGCCAGCCATGTTGTATCATTCATGTATGCGATAGTCTTAATGTCTAAGTGTTTCTTTGTGTTGGGCTCATTGATGTCTCCTTTAAGCCTTGTTGTGTACCTGTAGCCTCTACTCGACAATTCAATCTCTGTTAGGAGTAGGTCATAGAATATGCATTATAGCAGGGATGAAATTGTGTTTTCATAATCAATGCTATCTAGTACTTTGTAGCCAGGACTCAGTCCGTGTGTTGTTATAACCTGATTCTCTCTTTCTGAGTAATGCTTGTATGAAGTTGATTATCTTTGATGCTAGTTTGATGTGTCTCATAGCACATTTCAGTATTTCTGTGTTGACCAAATCGTAGGCCTTTGCCATGTCTTGATTCAGGATTTATAGTTTTTTCCTTTCTCTGCATGCTTGTTCTATGCAGAGGTTGACTATGTGTATCGGGCCTTGTGTACTACTTTCTGGCAGGGCTACCCAGTTGGATTAATTGAGGATGTTGTATTTCTTGCAGATGTATGATAGGCGGTCACTAATGATCTTTGTGAATATTTTCCTTCCTGCAGTGAGCAAGGTAATTGGTCTGGTTATTCCAATTCTGTTGTGTCATTTTGTTGGTTTTGGTATTGGGTATATATGGCCTTTACTTCATTCTCTTGGTGTCTCCCCTTGTATAAGAATCTTGTTGTAGAAGCATGTAAGCCAGGCTAATGTTTTTGGTCCAAAGTATTTGTAAGCAATGTATAGGATGCTGTCTGGTCCCAGTACTGATTTTGAACTCCTGTCCTTTATTGTTTTCCTTACTTCTTCTGTTGTGATATATTCTGTGAGTCTATCATACCAGTTGTCTTGAATTCTTGTACTTGGTGCATATTGTCTTGACCATCTGGTTGAAGTATTTACTGATAGGGTTTTCCTGAGGCGGATCCAAGTTGCAAAATGTTCTGAAGCTTTTCTTTTGATCTCTTCTGGCTCTGTTATTATTTCTATCTAATTGTCCACTTCCACTATAAGTCTGTTGGTTACTATGGACCTACAGGGTCTTTTCATAATGCTATTGATCATCTGTTTCTTGTTGTCCTGCAGCCATTGTTGCCTTCTTTCTATGTGTTGCTGCATCTCTTTGTTTTCCCGATATTTGCTGATTATTCTCGCTACTGTTTTGTAACGTACTATGTGCTACCTACATGTTTTTTTCCATTGGGTTAGGTAGTTTTGAGAATGGTTAGATTGCCATTCGTTGAGCTCTATTACTAGTTCTGGAAAGGATTCCTATATCTTGATTAACTATTTTTTGATTAACTGTTTGGTCTGTGGATTGGGTATGTCAATGCACCTCTGCAACATCTCTGATAGTATCTGGATGTTCATGATTTTTCTGTATATTGTTGGGCCTTCCCTTGCCTTTCTACTTCTTTTCTGAGACTTTATCTTAGATATATGTCTATTTGTTACTTCCAGAACATGTTGTTTGAAGCTATTCTATAGCATGTCAATGTTTCCTTGGTTCTTGATATTTTCTTGTTGTATCCATAGTTTGATTTCATCCTTGAAGTTTACCTATTGTTTAGCATCTGTTCTGTGCCAGTTATATCAGTGGTTGTGCCTGTGAATTTTTTGTTTCTTCTGCTTGTCAAGTTGCCACATCTCTATTCTTGTGGTCATAATTTTGTGGTCCCTTTTGTGCAAAGAGTCTGGATGGTTCATTATATGAGAGTTTCTTGATTGTCAGGTGCTTTGTGAGTGGTACTAGATTTGATTGATTCTGCTGGCTGCTCCTCTACTGTTTTCCCATGTATATATCATTTGTATTGGGTTGTGTGTCTTGAAAGTGTCCTCGAAGTTTCTAGTAATTAACCATTCTAATAGCTCTGATTCTGGCTAGTAATTGTTTGACTTTTTAGTACTATGTCATTTGTCGATAGAGGTGTAGCATTGAAGTCTCCTCCTATTACTATATGTGATGCCTCTTTCTCTACTTGTATTATCCACTCTTGGATCGTATCCTCTATTGCTGACTGTACCCTTCTATCCTTGTTTCTTGATAGGAGGTATACCCATATTACCCTCAATTTGTGTTTGCCTGGAAAGACCATGTCTATTGCTATTGCTCTACCCTCTATTTCTTGTTTCCTGTAAATTCTTTCTGCAATGTCTTCATTGATAGTGATGCATACTCCATATCTAATCTTCCTTGTGGGTATCACTGATGTTATTAGTTGATATCCTGGTTGCTTCCAATGTTTGATTTGGTTCATATCTCCATTGGTCTCCATAGTGATGATGATTTTTCATCTATTCTCTGTGCAGAATTCTGTCCATAATTTATGTTTGTTTTCTTCTACCATGCCTCTTATATTATATATTGCGATTGTCCATATTGGATGATTGTTTATTGTTTTACTATCATGTACTGTTGTACTCTTGTTTGTATGTATATCTGTGTTTTGTGTTGTGTATCTATGGGAAGGTTGATTGCTTGATGCTGTATTATTTGTTTTACTGCTTTCTCCTCTCTGGGAGTGATCCTGAGTGTTGTTTCTCATATTTTTGTGTGTAGTTGTGTCCTAGGCGAACTATCTGTTGGAAGAGTTTGAAGAAATTAATTGCTTCTTGCATCATTGAGCTCATTTTGTTGAGTTGTTATTGATATGCTTTCTGTGTTCTCCTGATATCCTGGATCTCTGTGCTTGTTATAGTGTTGTTTTTCTCGCTGCTAGTGGGTGTTGATTCTTCTAACTCTTTCATAAGTTTACCTATACTCTCTGGATATTGGTTGGCGCACTCCTATTCTAAGGCATCAACTCTTTCATTCAAATTTTGAAGAGAGTTCTTCATTTCCTTGATCTCTCTTTGGATTGCTGATAAGGCCTGCCAGATATCTTCCCCATATTGATTGGTGTTGAGGCTTTGTTCGTATTTCAGGATGCTTGCATAGCTCCTATTGTCTTCATTTATTCGTGTGTTTTTGGTAATACCAGGGTTTAAATTTGTTCTATGTCATAATTGTGATGGAATTCTTGGGTTGTTGAATCTATTAGTGTATTGTCTTGGGGGAAGTGATTTGGATTTGTCTGGGCATGTGTGCATATTGTGTTCTGGGGAGTTGCAGATGAGACACAATCTTGTTTCCTGGTTGATCTAGATTGTTTGGATTCCTTTGATTACTGGGGCCACTGATTTTGCATCTAAAAGTTCTTCTCTGTTCTGAAAGGTGAAGATGGCAAACTTCTTAGCTTGATTGTTGTTATTGTAGGGAATATAGATTGATTTTGCTTTCGTGCTGATAATGGTTACTGTTAGATCTGCTGCTATTGTATCTAGTGGCAGACATGTGCGTGTAGCACTGAAACATTCCCTTTGTTCCTTGATTTCATGTATTTTATAATATGGGAAGATCCTGCAGGAGTATAGATCTTTTGTAAGTGCCCAGTCCTGGCTAATCTCTACATAGTCTGATGTGTTGGAAAAGATGATGTTTGCTATCTGAAATGTTCCTGCTCTTTGCAAGGTGATGTAATCGATACTAATTTGTTTGTCAAAGAATTCTGCTAGATCTGTTTTGGTGAAGTGTTGCGGGACATCCCATACCTGGATGGTGTGGGAGTTGCTTTCTTGGGATCCCAATGAAACAGTCTTTCTGAATTTAGTGTTTTCATAGTCAGTGATCTCCAACTCACATGCTCTTTGTGCATCCTCTTGATTATCAAAAAAGGCTGTAATTTGGGCCTTTTCTATTGGATACTTGTATCTTACATATTTCAGGGAGTTGAGGTGTCCCATTTTTTGTCTGGTAAAATCTAATTTCTCTACAGATGTTTGTCTTGATACTCTTTCCGGGTCAATGAAGGCTTTTTATGGCTTGGATATTTCTCGTTGGTCTTGACAGTTGTATGGTGATGTAGATCTTTCACCTGTACCTCTCTGATTATCATAACTATATCCTGCCAGACCAGTGATGTCCACTTGTTTGTACTGAGTTTGTGCTTCTTGGATGCTTCTGTCTTCGGAATCACAGACTGTGACTGGGGATGGTGCTCTGCTGCTTGTCGTGCTTCTGCTGGTTCCGGTGTTTGCCTTGTCTCTTCCACTTCCATCTCCTTAAGCTGTCTGGAAGTGTCGTCAGTTTTTTTTGCCTTTCCTTTATTTACTGGATGCTTCGGGAGTGCTGTTCTGGTTCCTAGTGGCATATATCTAAGCTGTGATATGGGTGTTGTTCCTTTTGCCTTTAGGACTCTTCCATTATTCTTGCTGATCCTGTCGACATTGTACTCTGGTATTGTTTGTCTTTTTGAGCTCCTCAATTTCTGATAGTGGTCATTCTGAGGAGGGTTGCTACCTTGTAGCTGGAAGCGAGTTCTTTTGTGTTTTTGTCTAATAAGGAAAAAAATTTTTTTTTCGATTTTGAGATTTTCAGGAAAGAGTTTTTTTTGTATTCTCCAATATTATATACCAGTTGAACTTTATATTGTTAATGAAATTAGTTTAATTTATTTTTATATTATCAATTTGTTGTTTATATAATTGTGTAAATTTAATATTGGATTCTTTAGCTTTATTTAAATCTTATCTTTTTTGAGAACACTTTTGTTCTTGTTTAAAGTATTTTTTTTATATTTCCTATAAGTTTGTGCTCATGAATGCAAATATATTATTTTAAGATATTATTGAAATCTTATATTATTAAAAAACAGATTATAATATAGATTTTTCTTTTAAGTATATGTGGATTTTCAGAAATATAATATGCTCTAGCCTTGATATATTTAACTGCCCTTATAATTAGTTTATGTTAGTATTATATACACTATATAAATACAAGAATTGTAAATTGCACTGTTTGATAATTTTGTTAGTTTCTTTATTATCAAGTTTATTTTGAGAAAAAATAGCCTTAATAGTTTTTGTTTTGATATAAATCATCTATTTTTTTTAAGGTCAGTATATTATTTATGAGAAATTATATATGCTTTGATTCTTTGTTGTAATTATGAGTAGTTATAAATATGACTATTTTTGTTTATCATATTAATTGAAAACTGCTTTAATTTTTTGATATAAATAATTTCGATCTATATTTATTGAGGTATTCACCAGTAATGTTTTTTTCTCCTCTATTTTCTGGAATACTTTTTTATTTAGTGATTTATTGAAGCTTAATCATTTGTTTATTTCTAGAGATATGATAGTAAAATTGTTATTCTCTTTTCTGTTGATTTTTCAAGATATCTTAATGCATTTTTTTCTTCTTTACAGTAAAATATTGTTCAAGCATTACCATTGATAAATTTCTTTGTAAAGAGATAAAGTTTCTTGATAAGCCTAATATGTTCTAGAGATATGCTATTTATTTTATTTCAGTTTCTCCTAAAAGTCTTGAAATGAATATATCCATTTTAAAATCTCCATTTTTCTTGATATGGTATGGATTGATGCTAGATGTTTTCCTATTTCTTGTTTTATACAATATGTTTGCTATTCTGCTATATTGTTTTCTCTAATTTTTTCATCAATAACTTTTATTTTAATTTTGTTTTCTAGCTCTTTATCTCCTATTTCAACTTCAGTGATAATAGGAATTTCAATTGATATAATTATTTAAACTTCCAAGATTATTATCTTATTGGATAAATTATTATTAGGAAGATTACTTCTGACTATTATCTGATTTGTTGGTAATAATTGTAAGATATATTGCATTTGTTTTATCTATTCTATCATATCTAGATATTTGTTTTCTAAGAAGGTAGCTAAAATATCTTTTTCTTTTCCTTGTTATAGGCAAAGAATATATTGTCTGAAAATATTGGCTTTGATAAAGGTAATGTAATCAATATATAGACTTTTAATAATAATATCATCAATAATCAAGTATTTAATTAGATCTAAAGCTATGTTTGTGATAGTTTCTTGAGTTGAAATAACATTTAAGAAGATTTATAAGATCTATAATTCTTTTATTAATCATACTTATCTATTAGTTGGATTAAAGTTTCAATGATATATACTTCTTTTTTTTATTAACCTGTAAGAGTTTATATTTTCTTTTTGACATGTTGATTACATGATATCAAGAATAGATTGCTATACTTAGTATTGATATATTTTATTGTTTTGCTATTTTATATATTGTTAAAGTTTATTAAGTTAGATAATAATTATCATTTATTGTTTAAGTAGTACTTGTTTGTCTGTTTATTTATATTTGTTGTTTGTTTTTATTTATATAAACAAGTTATTAATTAGTTGATCGTATATTGTGTTAATATTTTTAGATTTATTGTGTTGTTGATGGCTACTATTATGTGTAAATAAAATATAAATATGTAATCAAATTGTTTATTAAACATGTAAATAAGTTGCTATTCAAGCTAGAAAATATGATATATTTATATTATGTAATTCTATATATGAAGTATTGTTGTATTGTTTATATCACTCACTACTATTGAGAAATTGAGGCTTGAATATCCTTTTAGATGGAATAGCTCTAAGCTTTTAATTAATTTATAGATTGAACTTATTACCTATAGTACTTCTCTTAATGTTAAAAAAAGTATTAACCTGCATTAGCCTAGCTAAGAGCTTTGTGGAGTTGAGTTTGGGTCTCCAAAAGCTTATTGTGAATCAATTTTCTTGAAATTTTCTTTTCTCTATAAAGAAAAACCATGTTGTAATAATCTTCCTCAAATGCTTATCCAATAATTGTTATTACAAAAAAGTATAGTATTTTGTAATTTGGTAATAAGTCATTATTGGTTTTATATTATATATTTCTTAGATATTAAAGGCTGGAAATTAATAGAAAAAGTTTTTTTTTTTTGTTTTTTTCTTATTTTATTCAATATTTATATTTATAAAACAATATAATCTGATTATTATTATACACATATTCTTTCCCATTTATCTGTAGTAAGTAAACTGGGAAATAAACTCTTATCTAAAACACAATATGCGAAGAACAACTAGGAGTGCTAGCTTCAACTCAAGGCCCAACTACAACAAGAATACACTTTCAAAGGGTAAGGTTGACCCTATCAGAAAAGAAACAAACACAACAAATGCAAAAAAACCTAGTACCTATACTGGACCCAACTTTTCCAATACATATACACATATTAGTAGCTCTAATAAGACAACTTTCGCTACCCTCTGAACCACAACCCTTCGATGAACACCCAATTTAACACTAATAAAACATGGAGTAAACAAGTCGAGGAGAACTAGCAAGACAAAAACCAGAATCTAATTACACTTTCAGTTAACCCTGCTTCAAAGGAAAAGGAAAAGAGACTTTCAATGACAAGAAACAAACTATATAATCAAAAAGAATCAACAACTCTGATACCAAAATAATGGATGACAGTGAACCAGATAGTGAAGAGATTCCAAAATTCTATACAAAATAGCAAATCGCAGGAAACAGAAACTTCTGCCCCTGTTTGAAATTCCCTATCAATCCTCATACCAGATATAGTAGAACTTGAAGCAAAATAAATATCATTATTGATGAAGTCCCCGGTAAAACTATTGGCAAAAAAATTCTTTCAGTAACTAGAGTCCTTAAATCTCCTGAAGGTCTTTTCAACATCAGAAGTGAATCCCATGACAACAACTTTTACATTACTACTCTCTTTAGCAATGAGAAAGCAGCCCAAATTGGAAGCACTATAGTACTACCAGATATGAATAACAAGAAACTCAAGCATATAGAAATCAGCTGCCTCATTTCCAAATTAGAAAATAGTATTAGAGTATGGAAAATCCCCCTATACACAAAACTCATAGATGTACAACTCACCTTTACTAGGTTGGAATGATTATTAACATTACTATAAGAACTCAACAAATGTGGCAAACTACAACAATCATTTATCAAGATAAAGAGAGCAAAAATCAACTCATATTCCAGGGCAGTATATTAATCAAGAGAGATTCAGTAAGAATCTTTGACACAACTCTCAATATGGAGTAAATGAAGAATAAGATCTCTATTGCAACTAAACTTACTGGCCTTCCTCCTAACACCACTGCTTTTGATCTCAAACTTATATCAGTACAGATAAATGTTAAGACTTGTTACATCCCATGTTATATATTATACACTAGAAAAAAATTCACAGTAATTAGCTTTGAAACTAAGACTAACCTGGACAAAGTCATGAATAGAGTCTTCACACTAGAAAAAATAGATGTCACAATCCTCTCAATAGCCACCAAACTCTGTGCTATCTGTGACCAAGCCAACCACCTAGCCACCCAATGTCTCAGGAAGGAAGCATGACAACAAGAAATAAGCTAAAAGATTTGGCAAACTATACAACAAATTCCAACTCATGGGAACCAGTAACATCTGCCAATACATTCTAACCACTTAAAAAATAAAAGAGCATAGATCATATGTCACAGCCCTTTGATCTCACCACCACCACCAATTACAAAACAATCAAGAACAAGATCTTCTCTTCAGTATTTTACAAACCCTTAATACAATCAAAGAAGAAATTGTTAAAATTAAATAAACCATCTCAGACCTGGATAAATGTATTATCAATCTCAAATACTACAATAAAAATGATGTAGAAAACATGAAAACAGCCCTACGAACACCATTACCTCACAACTCTCCACGACTGACATCTCTCAGCCAAAAACTAGAATATACAAAAAATACAGCAATAGCTATACTCCTCCATCAGCAAAATATATTGAAACATGAACACAATCATAAATGCCATTTCCACCTTGATTCGAATAATCCCACCCCTCCATTTACTTCTCAATAATGAAAAACAACCAAAGCAATTCAGAAACCTTCAATGCAATTAAAGAGCAATACAATAAAACCATAGAAACAATTATCCTCAACAACCCTTCAACTATTCAAATACATGAAACCCTCTTGACAACCCTATTCTCACTTTTACAAACCCCCTTGCAAAACCAATAGGACACAAACCTATCACATTATTATAATATCCCAGATTCTATAGATAATGATGGATCCCTAAAGTATTTAGTATATAAACTTTCATAGACCACTTATGTCCTTTTTTGAGGGACAAAATTCATGGCTCTTCTCTTTAATAGGGACAAAAGTTAGAAAATGTTATAAATCAATAATTTAAATAATAGAGAACAATTGTGAGTAGTTTTTTTATAGTTATTAATTTAAAAATTTTAATGTTTCCTAGTAAGGGATATTTGACTTATGTTCCTGCCTCCCCCTTTAGGAACCCATTATTACCTATAGACAAACCCTATCTCACCATCACAACTCTAAACTGTCAAGGACTCAAAGATATAACAAAACACTCTATTTGGGAGGAAATATAGATATAACAATACTGGAACATTATTATCTCAACTGAAACAAAATAGGACAATAATAAACAACCATGAAAAACAAATACATTCATCTTTTGGTAAAAAGACAGTGGCAATGGCTCTGGTATCAACATTGCAATCTGATATAACCTTAGAGATAGAGTCATTGAAATCAACAGAATCGAAGGCAGAATTCTTTGCATTGACCTAGCCTTTCCAAAAAAAAAATACATACAAGTAATAGAAGTATACTTATCTGTCAAACCCATCAACAAAAAGAAAAACTAAAACAAACTATAATTAAACTTATTATCAAAAAGAACAATGAGAACTTACATATAATTTTAGCCGGTGATCTCAACATATATTCCAATTGCACAAGAGCAAATTCAGTCTTACAAGAAAATACTACTCAAACAATCTTGAATCCTTTTTTGACAAACTCACTACACTAAATATGATAGATACATACTGCTATATCTATCCCCACTTCAAAGAATACACATGGTTCACAAAGTGGATACCCAACTCTATAAAAAGTAGAATCGATACAATCTGGATCTCTTCACATCCAATCTGGTACCCTATAAATGTATATATCACAGAACAAAACATAACTACAGATCACAGGGCAGTCTCGATCCACATCAAAGTATAGCAGCTACAAACACCAACCAGATTTAACTGAATAGCAACACCTGAACAGTTCTGAACAAAATTTGCAGAATCCATTGACTCACATATGCAAACCTGGAACTAGATGATGAATGATGACACCTGTATCAACAAACTCTGAACTACTCTTTGCAACTGGATCCTGGAAGTAACAAACAATCACATCTCAAAATACAAGAAGAGAAAAAGAAAAAGAAACAAATCTATTACTAATCAAAGACCCATACTCCTGCTTTAACTAGCAGAAACAAGACACCAACTCATGTACCTAAAGAACTGCAATCCAAAATTCAACCTATCCACCTTCTAATCATTAAACAAAAGCATTCAAAACCTGATCCTTTCCATATCTCTTAAAAAAAGCAAAGACCTTGATTAAACCATTAAAGAAATCGATCAATGGACCTCTATTGAAAAACAAAAATACCAATAATCTATCGAACAATGGATCAAAAGTGTTATTCAAAAAGCAAAGTCTAGATGACAAAATTGATTCAATTCAACAAAAAACAGATGATCAGATCTCTACTCAATCAACCAAAGTGTAGCATTATAATTAACAGACTTATTAAAGAAGTTCAACACAGAAAAGCAGTTATCACTAACCCAACCCAAATCAAACAAATAATCTAGTAGCATTTTAAAGACTGAACATATCAACAAGATATCAAGAATCTTGAAAGCACCATCTGGGATAGGAAATACCTACCTAAGGAAAATATTGACACCAGTTGGTACCACCCTACCACTCAACTATTCACAGTAGAAAAGATACAAACTATTATTAGCAACATAAACAATAAATCCACCCCTGGTCCATCGAACATACTTTACATCACCTTTAAACATCTCAACAAAAACAGCCTAATAGGCCTAATCAAATTCTTCAACATAATCCTTACCAAAAAACAAATACCAGACGAATAGAAACATAACACCATATATTCTATTTTTAAACCCAAAGACTGGAAATATAACATAAACATCACCAGACCCACCACTCTGCTAGAATCTATTAAAAAGATCTTTACCAAAGCCATCTGCACCTGACTAATGAATATACTGACTACATACTAAATACTCTTAAAACACAAATGGATCACTCTATCTCAGCAAAGCATCAGGGAACCAATTTTAGTATTTTGCAAATAAAACTGGATATTTCAATTATTTAATGGCATATAAAGAATAATATTATATTTTTGAGAATGGTTGTAGTTGCAGTTCCATCTTATGTGATATTTGTCAGTACTTTTTTTGTAGCCTTATCTGCTATATTAAAAATAGTAGTTGTATCTTAGTCTTTATCTATTTTTGTTCAATAATTGTTCAGTTTGATGCTTGGATAGTTAAGTATAGGTTATGAATAAGTCTGTATTCTGAAATGTTTTTAGTTTTTTGTGAAGTGATGCTGGTTATTTTCTTGATTAATTTGGAGGAATCTGTATATATCTTTATGATAGTTTCATGTTATATACATGATATAGTTAAAGATGAATCTCTAAAGGGGGAGGTAGGGACATAAGTCAAATGTCTCTCACTAGGAAATGTTAAAATTTTTAAATTAATAACTATAAAAAAACTATCCACAATTGTTCTTCATTATCTAAATTATTGATTTATAGCATTTCCTGACTTTTGTCCCTATTAAAGTGAAGAGCCATGAATTTTGTCCCTCAAAAAAGGACATAAGTGATCTGTGAAATTTTATATGCTAAATACTTTAGGAACCCATTATTAGCTATGGTAATAGTTGTTACAAATATTTCTGTTCCGAATACTAATATTTATTCAGTGTTTTTTATTTCAATCATTTTCAGAGTGTCCTCAAGATTATCTTGGAAGATGCTATCAATTCCTATTGATATGGATTGTTTAGAATTGAAGATTTTGTTTGTTGTTATGTGAATTTATTTGTTTACTTGTATTTTTTTTAAAATGTTGTTAAGTTTTTGCTTGGTTGAGTTGGTCAATTCTAGGAGTTTCATTAGTTTTTTAATAGTAACTGGTGTGCTATCTATTTGAACAAAGTCGAAAGTAATATTGATTTCTTGTATCTATCTATTAATGCTATTGAGTGAAACCTGTATTCTTAGTTTTGTATTTGAGAACATAGTGTGGGTTGATTTTGATATTAATGTGATTGGTATTGCTATAGCTGTGTATTATGATGCCTTGAAACAGCACATAGCAGGACATTTATTTATGTTCTCGTTAAGATTACAGCCTTCACATTTTTCAACTGAAAACTCATTGTTATGATATAGTGATGTAATTTAAGTATGTTTTCTTTGAAGCTGATTCGTCTATTCAAGTTGGTGTTGTTGTTTTTTCATTTGATACAATACCAGGATAAATCTAGTTCTGGTGAGTCTTCTACAGATATCTATGTGATAGATCTGATTTATATTTCCAAGTTGAGTATGTTATATGTTTTATATTTATTTATGTAAAGTTGGATGATTGATTTGAGCTATTGGAACCATGCTGACTTTTTTTTCTTGTTCATTTTATTATACAGAGTTCTACTTAAGAACCTTGATACAATAAGTATTAAGTATCTATTCGATCCAAATTAAGTTGTATATTCAGAGGCTTTTTCTTATTTTATTATAGGTTGTTATATTTATGATATTTTCAATATATATCAATTCTACTATATGGATACTTCTTTCTGTACATGGTATATTAAAATTTTTGTGCTTGGGTTTCTTTAAGAAAATTTTGTAGAAAGTTGATTCTAAGCTTGTAGACTTTAGGGCATGACTTAAAGATGTCTAGGCTTTGCCATACTATCTATTATAATTGTTGTGTTCATAGTCTTACTATTTGACCTGCTATGTTGTTGCTAGTATAGAGATTTTGTATATTGCTGCAGTATTTTTGTGTCTGTCACATATATGTTTTTATGATATTATATAAAATACTACTGTAAATCACTGTATATAATACCTCCCCTAAAGTAATACCCCCTCTTAAATAATACCTAGTAATATTCAAGAAAATTGTTACTCAATAAATGATTACTACCTGGGTATATTAAGCTAGAGAGATACGTCAGATGATAATAAAACACTAAATATCCTGCT